>VZRM01004751.1:324663-338980 GCA_013397955.1 Grantiella picta
CCCCGCTCGATCCCCCAGCCACGGCAGGCCCCGCAGCACGCAGCGCCCATCGGCTCCTCCACTGCCCGCAGAGACAGCGAAATAAATAAGTAACGGCAGCAAAAATTAAAAACCCAAAATCCTCGAAACGGGATTTCGCATCTTCCGCCGCACCTTTCGTCGCTGGGTGTTAATGCGGTGCCCTGCTCCTTCGTAGGTAAGCTCACCTCAGCGACCAGAAACACCAGGGTTCGCCTTTGAGGCCGAACATTGTCTTAGGGTAACTGAAGCTTTTCTATGGAAAAACAGAATCAGGGACATGGCTGTTGTCTTTTTTTTCCCCCTTTTTTTTCTGTCCCCCTCTTCCAATCCCCGGCAATTGTGTCAACAGCCACAACAGTAACAAAGTAAAGATTAGACGTGTTTGTTCTTTGACTTTCAACACGGCAAATGAAGAGGAGACTTCAAAAACATATTACAATGAGAAGGGGAAAAAAAAAAGAAATAAAGGAGAAAAGGCAAAAAACCCAAGTATTTTTTGAATAATCGAGCAGACAGAAAATAAATAGCAGCCCTCTAATAGTAAGTAGTGACCTATATATTTTAAATTAGTAATTTTGACTCTAGCCAACCTTCAGATATGCATGGCAAGTAGGCAGGTTTTTCTTTGTTGCTGAAAGCCACTAGAAAGGTTCCCTGTATTGCCAGGCAGAAATCCACTGGGATGGATTGTCCTGTTTAGAACCATGACAAACTAAGAAAAATCAACATGAAAAAGACTAAATGGCATAAGGGTTTTTTCCAAATTTACCCTTTCAGTCTGATTTTTTTACTATTGTCATTATCCCTTTTGATAGAAATAAGCACTGTGAACCACCAGAGGAAAATTCCTGTGTCACACAGAATGGCCCACAGATGAGTCGTCCTTCTAACCAAATCAAAGCAACATTTCCAGGGAAACTTTTCCTGGAATGGAGTCTGAGACCATAGTTTCACAAATATTTTTAGCTGACTTACTCTGGCTCAGCTGTAAAATAAGCAATCCAGCATCCAGCCCACTTCCCGCACTTGTGTGCCTGCACTCACCCTCCTGTGAGAATAGGGAACCCCAGTGGAAACTGATCCATTCAGCACCAGGGAAAAGCATTCTGGTTTGGTGTGATCCACTCAGCACCAGGGAAAAGCATTCTGGTTTGGTGTGAGGCAGTCAGAACTGCCAACATAGAACAGAACATCCAACCCGCTTCAGAACTGCACAAATGCTCCTGCTGGGACAAGCCAGGGAGTGAGATGAGCTCCTGAGGGCAGGAAGAGAATAGGACAGCTTCTTTGGTACCAGGGCCAACTTCAGTACAGCAACATGGAGGGGGAGGTGAGATGAGGGAGAGCAAGTTTGACCCTGAACCTGCTGCATCCCTTCTCCACTGTTGCAGCTGAAGGACTTGTCCTTGCACATCTGTAGCCCCTGGCACTACAGAAAGGAGCTTATAGCAAGCACAAAGGGATAAACAGGGTGGAAACCTGGGTAGGGGACTGGACTGGGAATTACAAGGCTCAAAAATCTTTTCTGTGGTAGCTGGTGAGAGATTAGACTTTATTACCCTGGTGTCTCAGTGCCCTGGTACTCAATGAGCATTTGCCTGCCTCACTTGTCCCTATACACAGCAAACCCTGGGGCCTGAAAGTTAGTGGTACTTGGGTTTTGCTCATAGGAATCTAGAGCAGGACCTGGCTCTAAGGCCACGTCTTTTTCACAATATTACATGCTCAGTGACAACACCAAACTGTAATTCAGTCATCAGGAGCTTTGTTGTTAATATATGACTTGACAAAATCTGAAACATTTTCTGTTAAGGGCACACAACAGAACTTCTCCCCTTTACAAACTACTTGTTTTCTCAGTATGCTTTCTAAAGATGTACTCACTTTAGAAATGTACTTGCCCCAGAGTTGCTAAACGAAGGAAAAAATGTTTTACCTAAATTGATTAAAGGGTTTTCTGAGGAAAGGAGTTGAATTCTGTTGCCTTTCTTCTCTGATTCACAATAACAGCATTGAAATGGAAGTACAAAAAACCAAAACTTCTACGTTTTGGCTGGAACGTGTATTTATTAATACACACACACGACAAGAGGATTTCAGAGATAAATTCCAAAACCTAGAAAGTACATGAGCTGTTTATTGTGAGTGTCACAGGACTGATTTTTCTAGCTGGGTGAAATTTAAAGCAGTGAACAAACAGCTTTCCTTTACCTTAATACTTCCTATTTATAATATTAAAAGGGTATGTTAAACATGAAACTTTACCCATGTTTAGAGTTGGCCCTGGATTCTGTTTTTTTGCTTTTACAAATCCAGAGTGAGTATCACCAAATGTACAGATTCAGGAGACACAAGTTAAAAATTGTAAAACACTGTAGTATCAAGAATAGCACACACATTCTTCACACTCTATTATGTCATCTTTAATACATTTCATAGGTATCACTGCCTCCAGTTTCTGCCAAGCACAGGACAGAGCTAACAGCTTATGAGACTCACAGGGTAGTGCAGACACCCTGAACCACAGACACCTACCTAATTTTGCGCTTCACATCAGGAAAAATCTTTCCTTAGTATCTGTAAAGCAGTACAAGAAAATATAATTTAAAGTCTGCCTCTGAGCACTCATTCCTTAACTAAAAGGATTTTTTGAGAGATCTTTTACACAGAAAGGAATTAAAAACAAAACAAAACAAAAACTCCTTTCAAACTCATGCAAACTACACGTGAAGAACAAATTCTGTTTTTAAAAAGCCTCCTTCCAAAAGGTCAGAAAGGGTTTTAAGGCAGACCAGTACCCCAGTCTATCCCACAGCAGTCTTGTGAATACCTGCACAATACTCCAGTCTGCAGTGCAGGACCAAGGCTGCTATAGCCCCTGAAAAAGTTAGGGGGAAAAGTTAGTTAGTGTTGCACGCCATCTTTTCATTTGGACACAGTATCAGGGGGGCTTGGGTTGTTTGTTTAAATTTCCTGGATTTTTTTGCCATTTTAAGACCAGAGCACCAAAGGTTCTCATTTGCACTGCAGACAGAATTCAGTTTTGGCCTGCAGAGACTGGAACATGCTGGTACAGTACTAGACAATGCATCTTTTAATTTCTTAACGTTTTAAGAAAGTAAAGTTTGATCCAGTGGATGACCACTGGTAGCAATCTACACCAAAAGTCACTGCATTCACCACATGTCAGTGCAAAACAGTGCAGTTCTGCCGAAAGCTGTATCTTAACAGGCTTGTTCCCCTCATTAAAGCAGAAATTCTTCACTAACTGTGGAACAGAAGAAAACTGCATTAGTTTAGGCTTCATGCCCCACTGAGCCCCACAACGTTCCAATTTGCTGAATATAGTTGGATAGATTTAACGTTCTCCATTGCTCTCTTATTTCCCTTGTAGTCCAGAAGTCACAGAGCATTTTGTGTGCATGCTGGCGAACAACATAAGAACAACAGAAAAGAGAGGATTACTTATAAACAAAAAACAAACAGGAATTAAAAAAAAATCGAAAACAACAGGATTCCAATTTTGCAAATTATGTTTTTTAGCTGTTAGAGCTTCTTAACAAAATTGCAGACTGGAACTAGCAGCTAATTGAATCCTAAAAGCTGAAAAAAAAAAAGCCCCATGGCTTTGGATTTTTGTAATCTGTCCTGTTATGAATTTTTATCTTTTTCCCTCACAAACAGTGGCCCATACACTAATCTGTTCAACACTCCAGCAAACATAACATCTTCAGAAAGGACCCATGGCCTCTCCACAAAAACCTAGCATCTTTTGGGGGAAAATGACAATTGCCAAAAGGAAGTGAAATTTGAGCCTCCTGTCAGATTCTGCAGACACAGAAGAGCATGTCATTATTCTGCTGATAGAGCATCAGGCAAGATTACTGAAGGAAATATCACTAGCTGCCCTCTGGGCAGTCTTTTGAAAATTTGATGGACCAGAACTTTGTCACAGGATAATGCCTGTCTGCTGCCTTGCCCCTTTAAATTAAATTAAATATCTGATTGGAACTTTCCTACTTGCCCTCTGTAGAAATAAAGTGATGCAAAAAAAAAAGCCCACCTGGAGGTGAATTGTTTGCCCTTCTAAAAACTCACAGTGTAACTAATAGCCAAGGTACCCGGAGAAGAAATCATTCTTTTTTTTTTTTCCTGAACATTCCATTGAACATTCTCTTTTTTCAGAATTAAGAAGGATATATGGCTGATTTATTTCTTCATAACACAGCAGGCAGTGACTTCAGTTTTGTATGTACATAAAGGTCCGAGTGTTGTTTGATGGAGAGCAGTTACTGCAAAGGCATCACTGCAGGAACTCCCAGATGCTGAAGGCTCAGGACACACTACAAGGAAAGATTTTGGGGGGTCACATTCTGGTCAATGAGCTATGGCAGGGAATACACAACTGTGGGAGTAATGTGAGGTGGTTTAAAATCCCATTTATTGCATAACAATTTACCTGTATAGAAGACAGTGGATGCCTTTTTCCTCAAATGATCATTTTATCATTTAATTCGTTTATAATGCATTGAGTCAAAGCCAATGCATGAGAAAACCTTCAGTTTAATTCACCTGCAGTTCAGTCCCTCAAAGCCCATTGTACCAAATAATTCCAAAACTTGATGGTCTGTCAGAAAACAGGCATTAGCACTACAGTAGAGTGTATTACAGACCTCTCCTCTCCTTGGTCTTTAGTTTATTTAAGTCCCTTCCCTCTTCATCACATAGATTATCTCATCCTGTGGCAGACCCTGGTCACACACTGCTGCTGCTCCTGGATGTAACATGAACTGTGTCCCCATGAGTCTGAGGAGTCACAGTGATACCAGATGGCCTCCTGTCTACATTCTCACTCTACCCATGTCCTTCTGACTTTAGACAGAAGATTCAGTGGAGTCATTTTCTATCACATTGAGTGCATTCTTCAAATGTCAGACTCCACAAACTGAAAAATTCCTGCAGACAGAGAAAAGTTCTTCTCTCTACTCCTGAGAGAATTTCCTATTCCATAGAAAGTTATGTATGAAATTTTCGAAATCAGTCAAAATTCCATGTGGAAAGCAAATTGCAAAACTGAAATAGATCTTAGTTCTCAGTGCAAGTAAAGCATTTTACATGGTAGTGCAGAAGAGAGAGTACTACTCCTGTGCTATCTTGAAGATTTTTTTTTGAAGTCTACAGAGTTAACAGCAAATTCTTCTGATGATGATGATGACTATTGTCAACAGCTACTCAGAGTTAACCTCTTTACATCTCAACTAATAGAGTTTCACTTCATGCCTTGCATAGTTAGCTTTATGCTTTTGACAGACATAAAGAACTGCGGTCTCCAGCAAATCTACATCTACTTCCAGTTTATGGAATCAAGATTCCCTTTGGATCAGAACTGTGATGCCTTTATAGAAAATTGTAGGATGAACATAACTGAAATCCTTTAAAGGTGTCAGGTGTTCCTACAGGGACATCCTTCCAATCTGAGTAACCAAGACTCCCCAAATGAAGGAAAATACTTCCACAGTAATTTTCAGGAGCCTTGTCACTCCAGTAACACTGCTGATCTGAAGGTACACATAAACCTCAGAGCCTGAAGCCAAAGACTTTACTAGGTGTTAATTATCATAATTATCAAATTCTGCTGCACAGAAAATTCAGTTCATGTTGCTTATGAATCCTCCCATTCTGTGGGGAAAGAGCAAACCTTAAATTCACAGGCATTGCTCTAATGTAAGATAGGTTTCTGGAAAGAAATGGTGCAGATCTTACAGTATCATCTCTGGTCAATGTTAATTTTTATCCCTTGATTTGGCATTTTAAAATCAATATTCCATAGCAGCTGTTGTCTAGATTTTGAATGCATCCAGATTGGAAACACTTGCTAAGAACTGAGGGATTCTACACTCTTTGTTTCAGACTCCCTAAGAAAAGAAATCCTGTATTCCAGTTATTGTCTGGCATTTGAGTTCAGTGTTGGCAAACCGGTCCCTGCATGTCTTTGAGGCATATGGAAATTGATGATGAAAGTGTCTAGTATAACTACAAGTATAATTTGATGAAAACTGGAGCAGTGAACTGTGAGAAACTGCTAAATCAGTGTCATCAAACTCTGCTTGAAAAATAATGAAACAGAAATACCACTAGGACACAAGAAATGCAGTGCAAAGGCTGTGAAACCAGAGAGCAAATACAAAAATTAAGGAAACATACAGGATGTTATTTTAATTGTTATTTTTGAAACACATGCCCAAAATACAGTACAGCTTTCCTGTTCAAATTCACTTTATGGAGACAGTGACATCATGTCTCCTCCAAATTGTTCAAGCCCAAAATCTTGGCACAAGCTGTTCCAATAGAATATCATGTTCAGCCCTGGCACTCTCGCCTGTCTGCCCATAACCATGTGCAGAACAAGAACAGCACTGTGGCCAATGCAAATCCTAGTTATAGCTGGAGTCCCTTGGGGCAACACAAAAATACCAAAATAGAAAACATATTACAGTTTTAAAGCAATAATATTACTGAGGGAAATAAAACAAATGTAACCTCAGAAGTAAGATGACATTTATTGCCTAAAAGTTAACAATTTCTGAAGCTGTAAAAGTATAAATAAGACCTGAAGATGGCAGTGAAAAGATCCTGATATTGCTTTATTCATACATTTTGAATGAAAACAAAACAAACTTACATAGAAATCTGAGAGCAAGAGGACAAAGAAAGGAGATACTGTATATTTTTATATTATATGTATGTTTTGTTTACTGATGCTTGCCTACATCAGTAAACACACTCAAATTACTGGAAAAAAATGAATGATTCTATTCAGTTTTACTCATGTTTTGAGATAGCAAAATGTGTGTGTATGCCCAAGAAAGGAATATAAGCGTGCATGTTTGTAGACTCGCCAGAAAATTTGTACAAAAAGATCACAGGGAGACAGAGACAGCTGGAAAAATTGGAGCAGGGGCTCTGATTTTCATGCCAGTGTTACACCTAATGCAAAGGGAATGCAGATGATGGACTGCAAGCTATATGTTATTCCTCCTGACACTTCACAGTGTGCTTGTAGAGCTGAGAAAGGATTGGGAAGTAACAAAAACAAAAAACCCCAACAATGAAACAAAAAAATCCCCAAAACCTCACACAAATAAACAACAAAACAAAACACAGCACAGAAATTATAGAAATTGCACTATCATAAACTAAAATATTTATCTCAGGACATTTATTACAGTCACATCGACATTTTCATGTACAAAAGACAGTCGTCAAGGCCAAGCAGTGGATTCCAAGCACTAGGTTCTAAAATTTGAAAATTTAACTAAACTATACCTTCAATCTCACCATGACACACACATGGCAGAAACCATGAAATGGAAAATGTCTAGAAACAAACATCTCTTGAATGTCCTATATAATGTTTTGAAAGAATTATAATGACATTTCTGCACATGGGTTTATTCAGATTAACTATCAATAAGCCTAATTAGAAAGCTGTGCAAACAAATATCTAGAAGACGCCTTTCTGTCAGGGCATATACAGATAGGAGGCTAAGTAGAAAAAAACTAAGTGGAATCCTGAGAGGACTTTCTGGTCATACATTTAAGTTTCCTAACTAATCTACGTGTGATTTCCATGGGTTCTGATATCTTTTCCCATGAGGTGACCTCAAAGTTTTGTGTTAAAAAGTAACTTTCTCTGTTAACCCAAACTATGCAGCTGAAGAGCCTTTCATTGTTTCTTTCCCCCCTCAGACCTATTGACCACAATTCCACCTTTTGTGATGTTATCACTGCAATTCAAAACTGTGATCTTATGCTAAAAAGTGACTTCTAAAAGAAACCCAGTTCATAAAATCAGTTGTAAGTCTCAATTAGAATTTAACCAGGGTACCTCTCTGTGCCCCCAGGGAGGGCTCCTGTGGATTCCTGTGGTGCATTCAGACCTGCACACTGCACAGCCTGTGGCAGTAGCTGGGAGAAGCTGAGAGAAGCAGAGGGTCTGTTTGCAGCAGCCTCACTGGCACAGGGACCCATCCACTTGCGCTGTCTCCCCTCGGTAAAGAAGAAGGGAAAAGGAAAAATAAAAAATACAAAAATGGCAATGCAGAAGACCAAAGAATAGGTAGGGGTTCAGTTCCAAATTTCCACAAGCCTGGTGGCATATCCAGGATGAGGCCAAGCCAACAGATCAATACAGTTTTTAAAACAAATCCCGACACAATACTTTTCCAGATCAGCTCGTGTCTCTACCCGCAAGCAATGTAAGCTAATAATCTGACAATATTTTTTTCCCATTCAGAACAAACTGTTAACCTTAAGAAGGTCAAATCGAGAATGAACTTGGACAAATGTATATTTAAGCTTCTGCCCAAGCTTCAGGCTAAGGGCTATATTTATGTTGTTGAGTCAGAGAGCAGAAGATACAGAATCACCTTCAACCCACTGAAATCCTTGGCTTCTCTTCTAGTAAAATTGATAAAATTGAAATGAGGACATATTCTGTCCTGCCTTGAGATCAAACCCTTATTTTTGAGATTAGACATTAGCTATGGATATAAAAAGCTTTTATTTAAGTATACATTACTTTTTAGCCAGCTATTTCATATGCAAAAACTATTAGACCATACTATTTTATCCACTGTTGTTGGCTTCTTTCCATTCTTTCAAGTTTGGCCTGTCATAAAACCCTCTGTAACCTTAAAAAGAAATTTTACCACATATGGGAGTTCTACAAAGGGAAAATTTCTTCTCCATATATGGGGGTCTCTATCAAAATGAATAGTGTGAGCCAATGAGCAGCAAGGGAAGAGATCACTACTGTCAGTCCCTGCTTTGATTCCTTCAGGCCAGAATCAACCTGCACACACTCACATTACTTTGAAGCATTCCCTTATTTTCTGATGGATTTTCATTAGTGCTATCTTTTCCATGTATTTGTCAGATCCAAATGCTACAGTTACCCACGTTCAATACTGCCAAATTAACAAAGCAAAAATCAATGATCAGAGCCCACCAGCCACACAGACTACCATAGTCTGCAAGCTGCTTAATTTCCATTTCTTCAAATGCTGTGTTCTTGTTACATTGTTGTAACTGTGCTGTTATTCTGTATTTACATCAGAATGTGCGCAGGTACAGCATAGGCACTTACAGAAATCTCCTGTGGCATTGCGTCGGGGTGAGCTCTGGTCTCCCAGAGATGAGTGTGACCCCAACTCTGCACCCACAGGGAGCTCCTCCAATATCTGATATATAACCTTCAATGCCAGATTTTAGAGCCTCTGATGGAAGAGAACTCCAAGATTTTGGGCTCTGGGCTCTTGCACATGTTGTAATCAAAAATGTTTTTTTGTGTGACTCACAGGAAAACGAGTCAGGCTGTCAGGATTTTAGAAGTCTGGGTTTAAAAATGGAAACAGGAAAATATGCTCCTAAACTGTCCAAGAACTGATCCAATTGCCACTGTCTTAAAATACCTCTGGCCATATGGGTACTGATTTATTACTATTGTTTTGTACTTCCCTGAGAGGAATGACAAGATGAGAGTCATTGAATGAGATATTTTATTTGATTTATCAAATGGCAGTGTTTTGTAATGACAAACCGCAGCTACAGAATCAGGGGAGTTGGAAAGGCTCAAAAGATGTTGTCAAGTAGGTACACCCTTGATAGACTAAAATTTCTCTTTCAAACATGGGGCTGAGGCACAGGCTTCTCGCAAAGCCAGAGGCTCTTTTCAGGCCCAGCACAAGCAGACTTTGTCAGCTCTCCTCAGTAGGACTGGAGCAGGGCTTTGAGAAAGATGAATTTGATTCACTTGTAGTGCCTACAGAGCGTCCCTCCCAGCACCAGCATCATCCCCTGCAAACCAGAGCTTAATCTTAGATTTCTTTCTTCCTACCAAATCCCACTCTTTTCAGACACAATTTGGAATTTGCAAGGAATGCAGGATCCATTTCCTTTCAGATTCTAACTAAATATTTAGAAGTTGAACTCGGTCTTCTGAAAGAGGTATGAGTTTTGCTGCTAGTTTAAACAGAAGTGAGAGGAAGTTGCAGAATAACAAACCTGCACGTATCAGACATTTTTCCTTTTTTTAGGCTTGGATTTTGAGTCTGAAAAGATCACTTCAAAAGCAAACCCAAAAGTAATTTACTTGCAAATCTCCCTAACAGTGACAAGAGCAAAGGTGCCACTGTTGTCACTGTGTAACACAGGATGTTGACGACGGTGTCATCTAAGCTGCACAAATCTATACAGATTCTCTTTTAAAGAGCAGCTGGTGCTAAATGCAAAGTTCTTTTTTGTGAGTTAGAGACAGACTCCACCAGCACTTGGTGATTTATGCTGCCTGCTCCAGAAGCCATGCAGCTTTGGGATTTTTTTTTTTTTTTTTTGTCAAGCTCACACAGTGGTTAGAAAGTCTCATCCAACAGATATCAAGGGAATCCCAGCCAGCAGTTCATCCATACACACACTCCTTTAGCGAAGCCAGGATTTGCATTTTCTATTCCAAGACAATTGTGAAGTAATGGACCTAGACATATTTTATTAACAAAAGTCTCCATGTCCAATAATCCACTTGTCACTGTTCTTAATTTTGTCTCTCACAGCATTTATTTGGTACAGACGGATGATACATGCTTTATTTTAAATAGCTACACTGAAAATGAATATTAGAAAATCCTATGTTGTATTTTACCTGTCAGAGGTCATCAGAAGCTATATTTCAAGAAAACTGGAGGCATTAGATGTAGTTTGCCCAGTAGATTAATACTGAGCTGTGAACTTTCATCCTCTGCAGCAAGATTTCCATCCAACTGACACAGAACTGACATGCAGTAACACTTACAACCAGGGGGATCCAATTTAGACAGAGTTCAAATGGTTTCAAGCTACTCATAGGTCACAGAGGTAAAGTATGCATAAGAGAGCTGGCTTTAATCATAAGGTTTTCAGTAATGTCACACCAGAAGTGATAGGCCACATTGAAAATGACAGAAAGTTAGGCTGAAGAGTCAAATTATGAAACATATTTAAATATTCCAAATATATTCTTTAAGACATTTTCACAAGCCCAAAACACTTTGTGGGGTTTTTTTCCAGAACAACAGAAAAAGACATGGAATTTTGCAGGAGCATAACAAAACCTTCTCTCCTATGTGGCATCACATCTGTGATGTCTATCAACAGAAGCTTTTGGGGGAAAAAAGAGATCCAAACTTAAAACAAAACAGCTCCATTATGGATGACAATTTGGAAATAATTCAAAAAAAGACTCAACATTTTCTCCATAATGGTGCATTAGAACATAGGAAAATTGAGAGGGACAGGCAGGATTATAGTGAGAGAGCGGATTTAGGAAAGTCCAATTTTAATGCCATTATCAAATGCTGACCTACTTGTGGAACAGGCAGGTGGAATCTCTGTTAAACATTTAATACCGAAGAACAATGTGAAAATGAGAGAACTCATTGAAAGACATGTCATTGAAAGACCATATGTTATTCTCTTGAGACTTTTAAAGGTTACATTCCACCCAGAAACCCCTGAATCTGTAAGGTGTTCCTATTTCAAGTTTCCCTGATCAGTTTGACTGCATCCAAGTCAGCCCTGTGCCCTCCTTTTCAGGCAGATAGGCTGTGAGCTTTGTCTCCATGCCATTAGGGATGGAAGGAAGTAAATTGGGAAACAGCTTGGTAATACAATGGAGAGCATCACACCTTCTGTACAGCCATTCCTACTGGTTTGCACTCTGTTGAAGAACTGCATCTCAGCAGAAATACAACAGCAATTACTGCACAATGCCTAGCAGGCAAGGCATGTTGAGTTTCTGAAGGTTTTCACCGAGTTTTGTTAAGAGAAGGATCAAAATCCTTACTGCTGTGCTGTCAACAATATTCTCTCTTCAAAATTCCAGGCCAAGACCAGGAAGAGAAGAGGGAACCTGAAGTCTGTCAGTAGAAATACAGTGCTGGATCTCATGTCACATTGCAGCAAACGCATCTCAGCTCAGATCCGCAAAGCAAAACAAGGAACACGGCAGAATGGGATCCAGGATTTTCTTACTGAATACTCACCCAGAAGTAGCATCACAACCAACAGAACTATACCTTCGTAACTAAAAGACACCTTTGTAACCCACTGATTTCACTGCATCTTACACTGATGATTTAAAATCTATAAGCAGTAAAGAAAACATAAGGAATTCAAACCCCGTGTTTTGTTAAACAGGTTAAATTAGGGCTTGCTGAGTTCCTTACTATTAGAAACCAGATTGTTTTTGGTACCTGGATTGCTTCTTTACCTCTGTTTCAGGTAGCTCTTTACAGAACTCTAAGATTTGTGATACAGACACAACTTTAAACACTGGACTAGCTAAAGTGTCTCCATCTATGTTGGTAAAACAAATATTTAAATTTTTTCCCCAAACTATCAGGCTTTTAAAGACCAATCCATCTCAGTTATCTAAATCCATATCTATTTTTCTTCCTCATATTGAATGAACAACTGGTTTATTCCAGTCAGAAAATCATTTGTTTTACAAAGTTGAGTCTTACATTTGCTGTGCTCACTCACTGGCCAGACTAGTATGACAAAACTATTCCTCAGTTCTAATCACACTGCATGGCTCAATTTCCTACACATCCTCAGCTCTGTAGGAAAAATAGCTTCACTGTGTGAATAATCCACAGAAAACAAGTATTATGAGAATCTTCCTGTTCTTCCAGTTTATCAGGTTACATAATTCTTCAATTATGAATAAAGGTGATTTTTCTTGCTTGTCATTGGCACCTTAACAAGCTAAGATTTTAAAATAAGAGCTAGCACATGTCCCATCACTCCAAATCCTCCACATAACCTGTTCAGCCCTTCCTATATTCACCCTGTGTAATTCTGAAGCCTTTGATTACCTGTGTTTCAGTTTCCATGTATAATTTTACAGTTCTAAGCTGATGGACATATGGACACAGGGACAGCACCTAAGAAAAACTGCAGCATACTCCTGTTATTAAAACATTTTACAAAGAAGTGAGATTCAACTTTCCTTCTTCATTTTTTCAGGGAAAACATAACATGCTGTACTTGGCCTTTTAACACATCCTAATGACTCATGGCATTTAAAATTGAGTTAAATATTTTTCTTAACACAGCTGTGTATGTTTTATTTCATAATTTTGCCAAGGTTTCTCATATAGTCTTCCAACTATTACAGCTTTCCTGTCATGTTTTTAATTTTTTCTTCCCATGGTTCCATGGAATAGAAGTTACTGAATGATCTCTAAGCTGATAGCTGGAAGTATCTCTTTGTTCCACCCCACAGCCACCAAGAACCTTGGACAGACCTTAACAAACCCATCCTTTTGGGCATCTTTTCAGAAGTAGTCTATTAGACTGTAGCTCCAGGTCTCCTCCTGATGCACTCCATCATTAAAACACTATCCATATGAGGGTCTCTTATAGTTCTCCACTAATCATGAGTTATGTTAGCACTCTCCTTCTGAATTCAAAAATCCCACAGCAACTGGAGAATTTAGCAATTAGCATGTTCTCATACCAGAGAAGAGCTGGTGCAGCTTCGCTTCTCATCCTCCTTGAAGGACTGCATTTATTTTTACATAGTGAAATAGAGAAAGAAAACATAATGCTAGGATGCATCTCAGATCAACTGAATGTGGAATGGGAAACACATTCAGCTGCACTCTTGAAATCCTTGCTGGCACAATGTCCTTATGTAGCAGTGGATGGGGCTTTCTTCATTCTGCTGCTAAGTGATTCCATCCCATCCATCCCATCCTGCTTCTGCCAGTGACTCCATCCCATCCTGCTTCTGTCGGATCTGGCTCCAGTCACTCATCTCTCTAACCAGGGCAACAAAGGCTTCTGTGCTAAAGAAAACCCTATTAGTGCAGAATGCTTCAGTACATCCCTTCCCAATGCAAACGGCCATGATTCACCACCATATCCTCTACTCCCTGTGCTGGAAAGCCTGGGGATCCTAAAGCTTTGCACCAAACTATTTGTTCCTCCAGCAAAACAGAATCTTCAGCCAAGAAAGTAGAGCTTATCTGTAAGGGAGTAAGCACTTCTGTGAAGGCTGACCTAAAACTGCAAAATCAGCTGCCTTAGGAAAAAAAAATCATCCCAAATCTTCCCCCCCCCCCCTCCCCATAGGCAACTTGTTTTAAATTTAACTTTAAAATGGATCCACACAGGTATTAAACACAAGCAAAACCAAAACACGCCCCAAAAAATATAAAGAGAATTAATAACAAACCCTACAATCACCTCCCCACCT
>VZRM01004751.1:338997-403390 GCA_013397955.1 Grantiella picta
ACCCCCCACCCCGGGCTACAGAACAGATTATCACATCTTAAAAAATAAAACACCTCCAACTGCTACTGAAGAGGGGGTAGAACCTGGACATAAGATGAAGAGTTTCTCGCCCTTCTGCAGGGCTTTCTTGAGTGCCATTTAAGGAGCCAAGCACAGCACAGCCCAGAGCAGTAATTTTGCTGTAGAAATAAAGATGGCAGAATGGAAACAACTATGCCTCAATATCAACATGTCATCCACACCAAGCACTGCTCACAAACTGCTCTTCATGCTGCTTTTCTTTCATGCTGCTTTTCTTTCATGTCTTCCCAGACTCTACTGAGAGCTCACTCTACTCACTTGAATCACGCAGTTCTGGTACATCCGCTGAAAAATACTCATAAAAATAATGTTTTCTTCATTGAATTTAAAAATAAATTACACAATACCCATTGAACTGACACTGGATAGTGACACTACATAGACCTTCAGGTATTTCATGTTTTACAAATTATTAGCATCAAAATCTCTCTGTAAAAATAGTGACAATTACAGCAGTTAAGCCATCTCCAATGTTTGTCTGCATACCACCTAATAGAAAAATCAGCAGAGGGTGTTTATTGTAGTCCTAAATATAATTTATCTGTTGGTTCCTCAGCATTCATAATTCTACAGCCTCCAAACTGTTGAGCTATACCCCAAGATACATATCCAAAAACATCCTTAACCACCTCCATTTCCAGAATAACAGAAGGTGTGGATTTGAACATATTGGTTAGTTGGCTCAAAGGGATCAAAGATTGCCTAGGAAAGGATGGTAACTACAAGGGTTAACTTATGGGCTACCTCTAAACACATTCATGTTCTTTTGCAATAAAACACCAAACTTAATGACCATCAAATAATGGTTGCATGATCTGAGATTTGGAAAACTTAGATGCATTCAATTGCTTTCTCTGATTAGGTCTGTACTTATTTGGCATTACCAGAGATATCTCAATCCCTAAATAATTAACCTACAACCAATACGTATGAAATTGCCTCACTAAGCTCACTATCCAGACTGTTTGCTGTTAAATTAGTAGAATAAATAATTTACACCAAAAAAGTCTGCACAGGATAGTGCCAATAAACCTGGGGGAACTTGTTCATTATTTGCAAGAAAATTGGATGAAACACAACTCCCCAAGTACAAGCCATTCTGTAGAGTAAAAGGTGTATTAGTATTATTGCAGCATGTAGGGAACAAATGAAGACTCCTGACTGTTCTCTACAGAGTATGCTCTGTTCATTAGCCTTGTCTCCAGAGCTGTATATAAATACTTGCAGTGTACTGTACATACGAGAACATAGGAGATAAAGTTTGCATACAAAGTATATTTTTATGGGAAAAAGAAATCACAAAAATATTGTAATTTTATCATCACTCATTTCTGAATAAGCAAGGGCCTAAAATAATAGTATTTAACACTGAAATGACAGCTATGCATCATCTGGAAAATCCACAAATCATTTTTTCTGGTGGCAAAAGTCACCGTTGCTCACTCCAGATGCTCAAGAAAAGTGCTTTGTAAATTTGTAATTTGCAGGATTTTTATCATTTCAAGATCACTTCCAAATGAAGTGTTGATAAAAGTTATGTCTTGCAAAAACTCATCTCTGTGCGGTTACTCCTATAGCCCTTTCTCCAGCACATAATGAATCAGTCAGCATCTTTGCACTAAAGTCCCTGGGAGCTGGAGCAGACCCTGCTGGCTAAGAAAAACAGTCCTGAGTCTTTTTTGAAACTCCAAAAATAGTTTAAAAGTAGTTATTCAAAAGGCACATTCAGAATTCACAACTGAAAACTGACATTTAGAAATAAATAAATAAAATTCACCGGAGAACAGTTTGGCACAGCAGCTGGTGCTGAGGCCAAAACAAAGTTCATGACTCATGTGGGCTCATCTCCCATTAGGTTCTGGAACTCCTGCACTCAAACTGTTCGTAGCACTTGAAGGAATGGCTTTCCCTGCACTGCAAGGCAGAAGGAAGAGACTCCCTCTGCCCACTGTGGCTTTTGCACGGCAGCTTCCTTGCCCTCCCTGGATCACCCCTGAGGCGGCGAATGCCCTGACCTGAAGAACAACCTCCAAGCACTGTCTGCCCTGTTTTTCTTACAGAGATAGTTCCCAGCTTCGTGCTCTTTCTGCAGGCCAGGGACAGAGCCACAGACACATTTCCCTTCTACAGGGAAGGTGCAGCAGAGTCCCTGGCTGCATCCAGCCCCTTGTCTGAGCTTGAATCAAATGCCAGGTCTCAGTCTGATTTGTGGTGGTTCGTTGTTTTTTTGTTATTTGATAGCAAGTATCCTGGGACATGTTTCCTGACCTCGCTCTGTATTCATGCTGAAAACAAACAATCTCTTTATAAAACCCCAAACATTTCTCCTCAGATTATGAATCATGTAGTTGCGTGACCTGTGTCCCAATGCTTCCTGCAATCTGTCTTATTTAATAGTGAAAGAAATCATAGACATGAATAGCAGCTTGTCTGTTCTTCTAGAAAACAATTCTAGGGATACCAATTTCACTCATCTTTATCCCAAAAGAACAACACCAACAACAACAAAAAATCCGACAGAAACCAGGTTAGCCCTGTGGAGTTAAAGGTGTCTCAGTGTCATTGTTGCATGCAAGGATCAGATAAGCATTTGGTTTGTGCTGTCTCTGAAGACAGCTTTATCCAAATAAAGCATAGTACATTTTATCATTCTGTAATGGAAAAGACCTGTCACTCTTTGAATATCATCATATGGTCGGTGGCCGGCAGATAATGGACTGTTAAGTGTCAAGGTGACTGGCTTTGAATGTGCACAAAACTAAAAATTATAGACCTGTCATTCCACAGGCAGGCCACAATTAGCTGTCTATGCAACTTGAAATTTCCATTTTGCCAGCTGAATAATCAATTGGGTACAGTTTCTCAATATAGATGCATTTTTAGGCTCTTTGCACTTAGAATTTTATCTTTTTTATGAGGTTTTTCAAATAACTGTGTGGTGCACTTAGGCAGAGGGGGTTAGAAGTGAACTGCACAGTTATCTCCTCCCCAAACACACATGAATACACTCACTAATATTTTACAACCAACACTTTTTATGTTCGTCTCCTCTAACTATCCTCTACCCTATACTGTTTCTGCTAAGGAACACAAGCTACACAAAATTCACAGCTTCAGACTTCCTAGTTTGTTTTCTTATTAGCAACATAATATTATTTTTTCTGCATTTTGCTATCAGTCCATCCTGATATGAGTTAATAATGCAACCTGACTTAAAAAATAAAATGTTTTCAATGGCCAACTTGAGAAAGGAAAATTATTTTCTTTTGTAAGAATTTTTTTTCACTAACAAATGTTTAAGGTGGTTTTGGCAAAGACATTTTATCTGTTAAAACTGGCAAAGATAAATACTGTGATATATCCAGAATGACTCTTACTCTCTGCTTGGAAACTAAAGAAGTAATGCAATCAAAAGAGTGGAGAATCCCAGGACATATATTAATGTTTGTACTGTAGCCCTTTTTGTCCTGGACAAAAGCAGCAAGAATTTGATTTCTTACAGGCCATTCTGCACTTGAAAGAAATTGTTTAACATTGTGCCTGAATATGAAAATAAGGCTAAATTCTGGGTTTATAAATAACATAACATCAGGACAATTGATGCTTCAATGCCTGTTTGGTATGAACTTCTTTCTAAAGAAATGCTGTTGCAAATGTTTTGGGTTTGGTTGGTTTTTTGTTGTTTTCCTTTTTTTTTTTAGCTCAGCCAAAGCCACATGGAATAACAGAAATACATGTGGGACCATCACTGGACATTGAATCCAGCTGCAATATGAATCCTTCCATTATTATAAAACTTCATATGTTGATAAAGCCTTTGCATGCAGTCCTGGAGGTACAGGGGTACTTTGATTGTCAAAAGAGGGCTGCTGATCACTGAAGTCTGTGACTGAGTCTGTAATTATATGGCATATGGGCTGAAGGGATGACTGCCTCAAGTGACAATGGCTTGAGGAAGCCCTGGGCTTTCCTCAGACCCACGCTCATTTCCTTTCTCAGAGCACAATTTACCCGTCCCTCATTTGCCCCATTTAAGTGCTCCCCCACCCTTTTTTGATGATGACTTTTAACAGCAGTTATTTGAACAGTATAATTTACAGCGAGTCATGAAAATAGCTGCATGTGCAAAGCTGAAGAAGTGGAAAATTACAGCAAGAGAGCAAGAACAGGAGGCTGGGGGGAGCAGAGAGGAAAGTTCTTAAATTCACACTGCAGAGCTACACTGTTAGCCTGAATTTGTTCTCTGCTTTTTCTCCTCTCTCCCTCTAGAAATAGAGGGTTTGGCCATTAGAGAATTCAATTGGTTCCAGATGGACCCTTAACCCAGTTCTTCTAATAAAAACATTTTCCTGTTAAACAACCTGTGTCACATGGAATAGATGAAATTCATCTTTAGTACACCGCCACTGAAGCCTGGAAAGACAAACCTAAAGTATGAGGATCTTTATCTCAAATATAAAAGGGTAATGCAACAATGATTTATCTCACAATTAGGCAGTGGTGATTAAAAAGTAACACTAGAAAAGACATATAAGGTAAGTTCGTAAGAAAAGTTATAAAAAATCATAGCTGTCTTTTAAAGGCAGCAGTCTATTTGCAAATTTTCTATTATATTCTTTGGAAAAATCAAAATACAACGGTATTACTTCTAAGTCATCTTTTTTGTGGGCTACTTCCATGGTTAACCAATTCTGTTTCATTTTACTTCTGATTTTTAATACATAAATCAGAGAGACAGCTTTCCTTGTTTAGAAATCAGTGACAAAAATCTTCCAGTTGTCTCGTCAGACCACGGTCAATTCCTTTTGCACATTAGAACACCACCTTTACTGTTCTAGATCAACATTTAAGGTACCCGAAAAATAAAAACAGAGTGTGATTTTGCATTTGGTAGCAGGTTGCTTCAGCAGCTCCCACCCTCCTTCCTCCCAGCCTTCGTTCAGCTCCACATGCCAACCAGTGTTTTGGCTGGCACAGTCGTTTGTGTTGCCATGCAGTCAGCATATATTTTATCTTTTACCAGCTGGATCTATTCCTTGATCAAGTTCACTGTACTGCTGTGCAAACAGTTGTGGCAGCAAATGCAAGAGCTGGGAACAACCTGCCAGGAGGGGTGTAGATGCCTGAGCTGCCTGAGCTGTGGCTGCTAGTGAATAAATGTTCTCAGCATCACAGCCTGTGTAGGCTGCCTGTCTATCCCAGATCCTTAGAGAGCTTTTGTTTTGTTCCAGTTGCTTTCAAATATATTTTACTCACACATCACCTCTGCAAGAAGGACTGTAATTCCCAAATTACAGCTGTGGAACTGAACTGCAACAACGATTTCAAAAGTATCTTTCTGAGAGACTTAAATTGTGAGTGCCTACAACACTTTCAGATTGAGCTTTTAATTGACCTAGATGCTTTTGAAATTATTTCCTGAAAAAAGCAAGAAAGGCAGGGTGTCTAGGCTAGCATCCTAACCAGCAAGCTGTCCTGGCACTCTTGCTTTGTGCATTTCCTCCCATTTTCCCACCAGAGATGACTGTGATATAATTTATTATGATCATGGAACTGATTATGCATTCTGAAGTCAGCAGATTTACCTTAAAATAACACAGTGCCTCAGTGAAAACCATTACATGTTCACAGTGGAATCTGTCTGGGCAAATGAAAAAAAAAAAAAATAAAATGCAACTGGCTTCAGGTTCCAGCTGCCCTCCCCCAACACCCACACACACTCTTACTGTTTTATTCTGTTACTATTTTTGTCCATTCTGGAAATTAAAAATTTTACAGAGTTGGGGTTAGTGGATATTCCCTTCATGTTTCTGTGGGGACTTGTGCTCAGAACAGTTCGCTGTCTGTTTGATCCTTTCAGTGCTCTGCTTTGGGAAAAGGGAAGAGCTTTGGCACTGCAGCTGGGAGCATTTGTGCCATCTCAGGCTATGCAAGCAGCCTGCATGCTTTGCTAGATGCTAGCAGAGGTTTGAAAGAATTTTTTCAAAAATCACACATTTGCATTTCTCTTTCTAATGCCTCTTCACCTCAGAGACTGCTCTGTTGACAGACTGTCCACAGAAGGCTGAAATCACTCTCAACTAAACTGGCCTTTGGATTGGCCAGTCACACACACACTGCCTTGTAAAAACACAACTTACTTATTTTCACCAAACAATGCTTTCCTAGGGAAGTTTATTAGCCTTGAGATTAGGACAGCCTTACATCTTCTGTAATTCCTGTTGAGAGCATGTGAAAACATCTTGGAACCTCAGTTACATGGAAATTTAGGAAAAGGGTAAAGCAGGCTAAGTGGCAAAATGAAGACATTGAGGCATTTGCACAAAGGGGTAGATTTTTGAACACAGAACTATACAAGCTCCCCCCCACCTCTGTGCTTTTGTTTCTTCAACTAACACTGCTTCTGGAGCACTGTTTGTGATCCCTTTTCCTGTTTGTCCTGGTAGGCTTTTCAAAGTGGAAGGGGCAATAGAGTGACGCAAGGCATTCACCAGGGTGACTGCTGCTCTTCTCAGCGCGACCTGAAGGAAAAGAATCGCATCAGCACCCCTCCCTCCTGCTTGAGGTGGTGTATGTGAGATCCAGCTCCCCCAGCAGCACTGGATTTTATGTACAGCCCGAGACAGTTGGAGAAGTTACCATGACACCAAGTCACCCCTGCCCTCCATTACACTACGTGACATTTACATCTCCCTTCGAGGTGAAAACAGAGAAAGCAAGGCATACAGCATTAAATAAGCCCGGACCGACCCCTGCTCCACCCGCAGTGTGGCCACTGACTTCACTGGAGCAGGGACAAGCCCTTCACCTGTACCAAGGTCCACAGAACTTTGAAGTGAGGCAAAGGACTGCCGGCTGCTCCACACACCTGATGGTTGAAGTGTGGGCACTGAAACTCTCGAAGCAGTAGCGCTGTCAAGACATTCAACTGCTAAATGAGATGCAGGCAAAAGATCTTGCTTAATTTCTGAGAATGAGAAAATACTTGCTAAAAACTACCACGCTCTGAGTGCTGCTGCCATTTCACCTCAAAAGCCTCAGGTTTCCAGAAGAAACCTGAAAGAAGGCTGCTTTCCTTCCTGAAGATGAAGCTACATGTAGGCTCTACATCACATCGGAATAGTACAGTGTGTGAAGTTAATATCACAAACAGGGGCAGCGCGATGCATACCAAGCGTGATGTACCTGCGCGAAGCATCAACCTCGCACAAGGCCGGTGGGTTGCAGCACGGCAATTCACCCCGCTCGCTCCACAAGGGGGGCGCGGCGGGGCAGCTGCGGGGATGCCGCGGGGATGATGCGGCGCAGCCCCGGCAGGGACGCGGCGCTGGCTGCCCCGGGCTCCGCAGCGCCGGTGTCGGCCCGCTCGGTGGCGATGCCAGCCCCGCTGCGGTGGCCGCCGTGNCTCCAATCAAACAGAGAAAAGGTCCTGGAGAAGGTAATTAAATCCTGTCAGAGGCAATTATCGGTTCCAGGGCCATGACTCTGGCACTGAATGCAGATGATCTGAAGCTCTATTCTTGTAGAAATTCAAGAGGGCTTCTGGCACGGATCAGTCAGACATAAAGGAAACAGCAGGCTTTTTGCAAACAATGCCGTGCTGTATTTTGAAGCTCTTTGCACATCTTTTTTCCTCCCCGTTCTCAGAGTTTGGTTACTGCTGATCAAAAATATTTCCTTCTCCCCACATTCTCATTAATTTAATAGATAAGATTTACCTACGTATTATACACGTAATGACAAGCTACAAAAGAGAAATCTCGTTCTGAAACACTGCCCACTTAAAATGTCTTTCATCAAGACAAAACCGCTTTAGACAATAGAAGCATATCAAATTATTGATGTTTTACTGGAAAAACCAAAGGCATCAGAATTGGATTATGTATCCAGAAGGGCAATGGCTCATCTCTAAATCCTATGGATGCCAAAAGGGAATAAATAAATAAATGACTGCTTCCTACTCCAGCATAATGATGCCAACACAAGTGTATCAGAAGTGGCCTGATGTTGAAAAAGACAAGCATTTCACTATTACAAACAATACACTGTTTACGTTTAGTTCCACAATGCCCAAAGTATTATTTACCGTATATTCTTTCTATTTTACTCTGATGTGACAAACCCATCTGACAAATAAAACCCCCATTTCCCCCCCCCGAAATTAAAAATACCAAACCAAGATTTAAAAAAAAAAAGTAAAATCTCACAGTTCTTCTTTATCAAAAGCATTTTCCTGATTTTACACAAGACCTTTTTTCACTCAAGTCTGCATCAAGTTATTATTTCAGAGCCAGATTACAAGCTCAGCTGTGACACAGTAAATCAGGATTGACACCATTAAAGTACATGGAACAACTTTAGCTTTTAAGGAGAGCAGAGGCAGGGCCCCTGGGCTGCAATCACTGCCACATCCAGGCACAGGGAAGGGAAAAAGAGCTGGCGTGTGTGAGAGGGCTTGTGGGGAATCACACCCTCAAACTGCACCCACAGGTCTTCCTGAGGAGGCTTTGCCCACTGACAACACATTCTGATCAAAATTATTCACAATAATCTCGAAATATCATTCATTCGATAAAAAAAATCATGTTTACTAAGCCCTTCCTTTTTCTAGAGTTTTGTATGCTGAACAGACTTAGTAAACTGCTGTTTAAACACAAATATTGCTGCTGCTAAAACGTTTCCCACACTGTTCGTGTGAGTTCTCTGTTATTTCTCCAAGGGCCCTGGGGTTTTTGTCCAGTCGGTTCCCCGGCTCTCTCCGCAGAGGCCGTGCACTTGCATGGCATCATTTCATTTCATATGAATGCACACCTGGAGAGAGGGGATTAGAGCTGCCGTTTCACATTTCCTCATGCAGATAAGGCACAGGGCTGGTTGAAAGAAATGAATTTAAGCTTTTCTTTAACATTTCAGTCACCTCATAGGGTAGGAAGAAGGTGTGTGTGGTGGGTCCTATAATCACTAAAGAGGCAGCAGATTATTTCCCTTCATGAGCAAGCACAGCAGAGGAAAAGACCTTTCTGCCTCAGACCACGCCTGGAGGCAGATCCTCCTCTCAGCCTGACCCACAGCTCAGTTGGGTTCCTGCTCCTGCAGCCTCATGAGGGTCTCCTTTTGGCCAGCGAGCCCATGCTGAGAAAAAACAATTGCACAGAGAAGCATAAAGGGAGAGATGCTACCCTAAGTCTGACAGAGCTAAAGCTCGAATTCTATGAGTCTTTATAAATCCATATGGGTGCTTTCAGTCACAGAGAGGAGGGCAATTACAAGTGTAGTAGCAAAAGAACATCTAAGCCCTTATAATTCACTCATTCTTGAATTTCAGTGCAAGACTACTGATGGAGGCGTTTTGGTTGGTGATAACCACCACTGTAGTTTCTGGAATTCAAGGCATTTGTCAAGGGTTGAACGAAGCATGAACTTGGTTTACACAACTGTCAGCTGTCAGAGAATGACTCCTTCAGTCACTCCCAGCTTCCAGCATGGTCTAAGTGGTGACACATTGCCTATAGCCAACTAGTCAGGCCTCCCCTCACACAGGGATCACTTAGTATTGGCACATTTTCCCTGTGAATCCTTTTGGAAAAGGAAAATTTTGCTTCTCACTAGATTCTGTGAAGGAATATAATGCTGATCCTGATTTTGAAGAATAGTTTTTGACGATAAAATAGCAAAAACAAAACCCATTAAATAAAGCTTTGGTTTACAGTGCCGTCTCTGTCCCAGCGCTGTGATAACACAGACTCTCATCCAGCCCACTTTAGATCCTCAGCTTTGTCACCATAAACATACGCACATACTCCTGAACTATTTTATAAAGGCTTTAGAGAATTAGAAAGAAACTTAAAAAATTACTGATAGCTTGTACAGAACTGAACAAAATTATTGAGAGAATAAGTTGTCTTATAGGAGCTCATTTTCACTGTCATTATCTCACATGCTGGTATTCTCTATAAAGGCACATCAAAAACAAAAGATTGAGGTAGTTCCCTGTTCTACAGCTGTCAAAGCTGACATCAGGATTCCATACATTTCCTCTGAAGTTGATACCATTCTGATTAATTTCTTGTGAAGCTGATATGATCCTGATTATGCAAATGCTTGGCTATTAGAAGATAAGCACAATGCCTTAAATTTGTGCCTGCATTTTAAAACATGCTCATTCATAATTTACCTCTTTTCATATACAAATCTGTGTGTAAGAGAACGAGGATATATTTCTGTTTGTTCACCTGTAATTAGGAGAAATATCATTAAATGTTGTCATATCAAAACATTCGATTATTGATTCACAGACAGGATGTGGGACAAGTTCTTATTTGTATAAAAGCAAATCTTAATAATATAAGCAAACTCAATATTTTGTTTATAATGTAAAAAATGTTTTATTTCATGGATGCTCTAAAATATTTTCAAATCTACTCTTTCACTTGCTAGGAAATGTGAGCAAGAATGATAGTAAAACTTGAAAAAAGCAGGAAGAGTGAATATCAAGTTAATTACAAATAAATACCTCCTGAGCTTTTTTTTCCCCCAGTATTTGTTTATGTGCCATTAATATTAATACTCTTTAAAACATAAAATCAGAAAAGTCAATAAAATAGTTGATTACGCTGACCATAAAGGGATAGATTCTTTTAGACAATCCACCGTCATCACATTACATACGTAAATTTCAAGAAGCCAATATCCAATTTTCTGTGGTTTCTTTCTTCCCACACATGTCACACTTCAAATTCATTTTGACAACTAGACAATGTTTCCTTTATTTCATTATAATTCCCTTATCTAGAGTCAAAGCTTCATGACAATTCCATACAAAGAAACATGAAAAGACTTTCTGGTAGATAGGTTCCTTATTTTAAAGATTTCTTACAAAGATACATTGATAAACAATCCAGCTGCATGGGTTTTCACAGGCAATATCTAACTCTTACCCCACTCACAAATCCCACTGTAGATCCAATTCTCATGATAAATATTCAACCTCATAAAAAATACCCCAAAACCACACCAGATTATTCTTCATAGCTCAATTCTGCATGTTTTTTTTAAACTTGAGGCTGAAGCATCTGTGTTAATTCCCTACCATCAGCATATACATTTTTAATTTACTAAATGGAATTTAAAAAATTAGTTGTAATTTGTGTAAGATATATTCACTTGTACTTTTTTTCTGTTTATGCATAAATGTCATCTCATTCATAATCATATAAAAGCATTAAAACATATTTCAGAATGGGGATGCAGCCACTGCTTACTAATGCACAGCAGCAGAGTGAATTAATGCTTACCCAGGTTCCTATCAACCAGCAGCTGCAGAAAAACCGAGTGCCTATGAGAAGAATGCTGCAAAAATGAATTAGAAACTCATTCTGAGATCAGTTTTCACACTCGACTTGAGTCTAAGCATGTCTCAGAAGCAGCCACAGAACTGCCCAGCTATGGTTCCCAAAAGGGATTTCCTGCCCTGCACTGACCGGTGAAGTTTGAGACCCCTTTCGTCCTTTCCCTCCAACTCCCACATCCACTCCTGCAGAGCCAGAAGTGTCACGAGTGCTGTATGATGCAAGCCCAAAACCTGAGGAGAAGGAGGGAATTCAGAGCTACTCCTCAATGCTCTGTAAGGAAGGCTAGAATTGGCCAAATATCCTGACCTATATTGGCACAGCAAAACTGCAAGAGGCAGAAGGCAGATGTAGAAGCAGCAGACTAGGAGAGTCATAAGCAGTAAGGAAGAGCTCAAGAAAACAGTCATAGGATCTTTAAAAATCTCATCTGGTGTATCCCCTGACTTTATGACACAGTTGAAAATTACATTCTTGTTCTCTCAGTGCCAAGCGCTTCGCCTTCAAGATGAGGTCTGAGACAGGTGGAAAGACCATTTAATGAATCCCAAACACAGGGTGGGAAGGAACCTCCTAAATCAAAATTAATTGCCTGCTATCACAAGCCACATCATCATACAATCTGGCTTATAAATTAATCATGCTTCATTTTAATAGTACCTTGGCATCTTTCTCCCATTTATATAATGAAACATTATTTCTGGCATCTCCCTTCTCCAAGGATAGAGATCTCCTCAGAGATTCCCAGCCCAAATGTCTGTGTCTAAGACCAGGTGATACACAACTTGTCTTTGTGCCAATATTTTCATTTCTCTTAAGCAGGGACAGGGTTTTGTTTTGGCTGGTGTTCACTTCTTTAACTTGTAGAGAGCTCGCTTGCTCTCCAACAGCTTCCCATTACTGGGCTGAACACACCGAGCTGTTTGAGTCTCCTCCCAGCAGAGATGTTCTCCATCCCACTGATAATCCTTGCAGCCTTTTGCTACACCTCCTTCATTTGGAACCTTATTGCTGGAGCAGGAACAAGAACAGCATGCAATAATTTAGATGACATGTAGCACCGTCACAAATATGACCTTAGCAGCTTGCTGTGCCTTTTGGAAATGCTTCTCAGGGGTGTCAAACTACTGCTTTTCTTCAGCAACGCACATCACAGTGGCAGCTCCCCCTTATCCTGTGATCTGCTAATATATTCTTCTTTTTGTTGTCATTATCAATTGATCAGCCCAGATCTTGCAAAAGAAATCCTTATGACTAGTTTTTAAAAGCATAGCATCATGCTTTGTAGCATGGAATGAATTCCCATTTCCATTATACTCAATCATCAGATTTGTTCTTTATGTCTCTTAATAACAATAACTTCATAATTTAATTATGCTGTACCTGCTTTTTATTCCAGTGTTATTAAAACAGTGATTCAAAGGTGGCCTTTAAAGAAAACTCCACCTAATCTACTCCCAATTAAAAATTTCTGCTTTTAGAACATATTTGTCTAGAATTCTTCAGCTACTTTACATGCTTTTGCTTATTTACTTTTTGCTCTATTCCTTCCTTTGCTGAAGCCACGTTTAAACAAAAAAAAAATCCTTTATATGAAGAATCTAATTTATCAGAGAGATGTGCTGTAATTTATCTTTGGTAAATTCAGTCTGTGCTATCCAATTTTAAATCAGTCTCCAGATTTTTTGTTTGTTTATTCCAAATATCTTCTATAAGGTACTATTACTATTTTATTACTATTAATTCTTGAAATAAAACAGTTACCTAGGCCAATCATCACTCCATGCATTACACTTCTTCCACAAAACTTTTATTCTTCTGGCTTTTGGCACCATATGCAATTTTACTGATCTTTAAAAAGGAGCAACAGGAACTATAGTTTCACATGCCCTTTCTTTTAAGACTTATTCAGTTTTTTCTTTTTCCTTCTTTCTCCCTGCCAACTTTTCATATTATGCTTTCCAAGTTTTCATTTTATTTTGGCTTTACTAAGATTATATTTTCAGTCTTTCTATTCTCATTAAGAACTGTGTTGCTTCCTCGACAACCCCATCACCACCACCTAACTCCAACTGGTTTGGCCAAAACTAGATTATCCTTGGTCTCTATTTCATTTACATTAAATACAAGTCCCACTTTCTCTCATCAGCTTCTCTTCTTTAAAAATGTAGAAAAGGAATTATTTACCATTGATTGACATTGAAATTTTTCCTCAAGTCTAAGACCTTGATTTTGGCATTTGTCATGTCACACTTAACCATACAATTTTCCTACCCACAACCGACATCTTCCTCTGTTCATTGGCTTCTTTCCTAAGTTCTAGTGGATTTTTATCCTTCATAATCCTTCAGGTCATTACCCAGATAAACACCACAAAACTGGGCCTCAAAACCATTTTCCTTACAGGTTTACACCCTCTGGCTTAAGATGCAAATTGCAAACACTTTAAACCAAAAGCAGAGGTTTCCAAATTTTACAGTCCAAGTGACTCCAATGAATAGCTCTTTTACTTTGATGTCCTTAAATCATTTCTTCAAAACCTGTCTGAGATATATTTCTCTTTAATTTGAAATTAATCAAAGGATGAACCAAGCAAGAGTTTTCTGTGTGAACGGCTTCTTAGTATGTACTCACTGCTTACCAGAGCACAGGACTGCCTTTTATTTCTTCTGCAACAACTTGATCAAGAAAACGTGCATTCTCACACTGAATTGAAATTGGGTCCTACCTCCAATTTCTCCGTTTTCACCCATTTTTGTGTGGAATATTAAATCTCTGCACCACAGCCCAATTCTCTCAGTGCTCTGTCAAACCGTGTAACAGGGCTTTCTTCCTGCCAACCAACACTTAGCCTGGTGGCACACAGCTCACTGCTGATACTTTTCCATTAGGTCATTGTTGAACTAACAGTGAAGCATTTTAGTTCCAAACTCCTTGTTTTAGCCATTCTGTCATTTTGTGCTACTTCACAGGTTGATTAGCACAGAAAGTCCCCTCTCATTTTAATTTCTATATGTCCTACATATGCACACCCTTCAAGGGCTGCGTTTCAGAAAATCACAGAAAACCCACCTTGCTTTTACACTGCAGTGTTTGGAGCCCAGTTCATGCCAGGTACGGCCATTCATCTTACTGGTGAGGTCCTTGGTCCTTAGCCCATAAACACTTCTGAAATTCTTCATGTCACCTGCCAGTTCTCTAATTGAATTAGACATTGTTCTCAATTACTTTGCCATGCACCTGGTTATTGCTGCCACCACCCTTATGCCTCTCCCGATAAATGTTCCTAGCATAAGTGCCACAAGGCTACACTGAGCTAGGGGAACTGTCATAAATTCTTCTGAAGTTTCATTTTCTTTTAATGATAGATTAGTATACTTTTCATCTCCTTAGTTTCCATTTAAAGGGTAATATTATTTCACACAATTATCAATAGTTCTTTATATGTATATTAACACACTCAGGTAAGCTGCCATAGTTGTCATAGAGATTTTCTTTATATAATTTCCCTTTTATTAAAAGAACTTCTCTAATTGTCACTCTCAGGCTTGAAAAGCCAGCAGAGAGTATGACTGACAATGGTTAGCTCAGAGTCTGAGCAGTGACATCAATGCAGCCAATCCCCACTCACAGCAATAGGATCAAGGTTTCATTCCTGCCAGAGCTGCACTGAAACCTTAGGATCTACTGCAAGGTTTGGTGTTTGAAATCAAACACATTAGTATGAGTTTAGTTGGCATCTGGTGCATCCTAATAATTGTATAATTAAGTCCACCTTTGCAAATTCTCTTGATATTATTGGTACTACTTAAAAGCCCCAAATAATATTTCATAAAAGAGATTGGGAAGAAACTGGACCAAAGAATAGGGTACAGAAAAGGACCAACCAAAAACATTTTTGTCATGCACCTTCTCCAATGCCGACTTTAAAAAAGAACAGAATTGTCAAGCAATTTTACACCTGTTCCCTATTTGACACTAGTTTATTACTACATGATAGAAATATTTCATTTTGAAGCACATGTTTCTTCTTGGGAAGTAAAAGACGTATAGTTCTAGCAAAGGTTAAGGTTTGGGGTTTTTGAAGAAGTCTTTTTCTGTGATGTTTCATGACCCTTTTACCTTGAAGGACCCCATCAAATGACTCAGGCTGTCGGCAGTATGTTAGAAAGTTTGATTCTGCCACAAAAATATAAAAGTAAAGAAAAAAGTTAATTGCAGGCTGCATGCCTTTCAGAAAGCTGTTATATCTCTGGATTAAGGAAAGAAAAGTCTGATACTATGGGACTAGTGTTTCTGGAGATGAGCAAAGGTGTTAAAAGGAAATCTCATTAGAAGAACATAGTCCTCTTTCCACTGAACATCTCAAACAAAATAATATATTTGAAACCATCCAGTTCTAAGACAGAAAATTCTGCAGTGTTTACAGCTCTGCTGTGTGACAGATGTTCATCCTCATGAACAAAACCTACACACAAGAAAGTGAAGGGAAGTGCCATAGCATCCTGCTTTGTTCTCTTCTGATACCTCTCTTTTTATTTCTGCCTGATCCAAAAGATATCAAGAAGAAACTGACAAAAATTAAGGTAACATTTGACAAGTAATTAAAATAAGAGAACGAAATTGAATGTAATTAAATCTCTATTGATTACTGTATACACTTTTCAAAATAATAGAGGTATAATTTCACCCACTGCTCATGTTTACTTAGAAGAAGAATTGTTTTATAAACAACTAACTAATACTTCAGAGAAAGGTGAAAAAGTATTTGCCCCAAAATGAAATTAAGTAATACAGAAAGAATATAGCTCTGGACTTACAGTTCTGGTCAGCTTTAAACCTTATTCATATTGCAAAGACCTGATGCAAAATCACTCCCTTTGCACTACAATGAAAAATACACTCAATCCTGACCATCAATAGAGGATGAGGTAGAACACAGTACATGTAAATGCAGGTGGGGAGCAGAAACCAACTGGCAACAGAGAAAAAAAAATCAAAACACCAAAGGGTTTGAAATGCTTGCCAAAGCCCTGGTGATACTGACTTATTGTGGTCCTACATGGAGATCCCATGCAAGCAGTTGCAAGCCTTCCTACCCTATTCTGTATTTAATGCCATGTCTCTCATCAGCTACACAGCACCAAGTTGCCGTGGAATGAAGCTGCCACTGCAAGTCTGGAGAAATAAAACATGCTAAAGAAATAAGGTTGCTGCTTCCCAAAAATATTCGTTTAACTGCTTCGTGGTTCTCTCCCTTCCCAGGCAGCATAAAGGATTATTTTTTCCATCAGGAAGAGCCAGGTTCTCTAATGCATTCCTAAAATTCATCATATTGTGCTAAATAGCCAGAAGATTGCTTACACTACCATGTTTAGCACACAGTGCTGGCTTTGTGCATCTCAGAAAAGTTTTGCTGTAGTCTGATCATCAGTGCCTACCACTGTCATTTTGAGGGTACTGACCGATTTTCTGACAATGCTACCCCAGTGAAGCAGCATTGGACTGCAGTGACCAAAGTTTGGCTGCTAAAGCAGAGATTTCTAACTTGCTTATAAATGATGGTCACAGGTGGGAAGGAATTGGCTGCCTCAGACTTTCCTCTATGTGAATCCCCTCTGAGAGTCCCAAATCTGAGAGAGCAAACTGCTTTCCAGAGAAATGTCACACAAATCTTTAGTTTCTATACTTTACAACCACTTTGCTTAAGGATATAAATTTTTTCCCTCTCAACGGAAAAACTATGAATTTCTGAGAAAATATTTAGTGCACATACAAAAATAAACTGAAATGCACTGCTTGAAATAAAATCTTTTTCAAATTATTTCAATAAAAAAATATTAAAATATTTATGTCTATATGCTCCCTCTCCAAATGTGGCCATATTTGCAAATATAAAAGCTGAGCACAAAGAAACCCAAACTGATTAAGGATAGTCAACTTATTTATTGAGCATTCTCTGTTGTCACCTTGTTTTCTATTATTCTTCATCTTAGAGTTGTTTGAAAGTTAAAGAAGCTTGATCCCAAGACAATTACTGTAATTTAGACAAGGATAATATTGGTATAGTTTTTCACCAATAAATTTTTAAGGAAAATAGAAATATTTTTTTTTTTCTATGTAGATACATGTGCCAGAATTATAGAGCATGACATTTTTTTGGTTTTGCAACTGTATTCATTTGTGCTTTTCACCCGTACTGGGCAAACAAATGAAATGCAAACATTCAGTCTCTGGGGGCTGCAGGGGCACCATCACAAAACTTTCAGGTGAGAAAAGAGAAAATTCTATTCAAAATATGCATGAAAGCTCCCTGAGTGTGTTCTCCACAGGAGTTTTTGCTTTAACTCTACGACATTGTACCAAGTGCCATTACTTATGCTACTCCCTGCCAGTAACCAAAATATGAAAGAACTTGAGATATCTAAATGATAGAATGTTTTGGGTTGGAAGGGACAAGCACTGGGTTTGTGGGGCCAGGTTTTGGGGGCAGGACACCTTCCACTGTCTCAGGTTGCTCAGAGCCCCATCCAGCCTGCCCTTGGATACTTCCAGGGACGGGGCAGCCACAGCTTCTCTGGGCAATCTGTGCCAGTGCCTCACCACCCTCACAGTAAGGAATTCCTTGCCCATATCTAATCTAACCCTGCTCTCTGTTAGTGTGCAGCCATTCCCCCTTGTCCTGTCATGCCATGCCCTTGTGAAAAGTCCCTCTCAGCTTTGTTGTAACCCACTTTAGGCACTGGAAAGTTGCTGGAAGTTGTCCCTGAAGCCTCTCCTTCTCCTGGCTGAACAACCCCAGTTCTGTCAGCCTAGAAGAGAGGCACCTTTGTGCTCAGAACCTTTGTGCTTTCCTCTGGCAGATCATACAGAAGACTTGGGTTATCACATGTTCATACAATCCAGAACAGTATCACCATCCACCTGCATGTACTGATCTGCACAGGTGTAAGCAGCTAACACAGCTTTAACCAAAACCTTTAGATGGACAAAACAAGTATTTAATAGAAAGAATAGTTTGTGTGATTTTAGTTGCTTTCTCTGGCAGTAGTTTTGTCCCTGGTAAAATGCAGTTAGACAGGCGCCAAGAACAAAAGCATTGACCAGAAAGTTGCATTACAATCCCAAGTGATATTGTTGCCGACAGGGCTGTTGCAGTAAGTTGCTGAAACACAAAATAAACCAAAAGTGTTTTTATGGGTTTTTAATTTTTCCATACTCATGGTATTAGAAAGCCATTCAATACTTGTAATAGCAGTAGTACCTGTGTGTGTTCAATAGCTCACATACAGCTTAGGCAATTAGAAGCTGTTTTATTTGGAAAGAATACATTAATATTGGCCAGGACAGCATAAGGATAAGTCGTGGTGTTACTTGTGTGAGACCAAGTGTGATAAGGAGATTATATGAGCTTGGCAATGTGATAAGCCTCCATGGATTGAATAATTTCAGAAGCTTGGGAAGACTGAAAGTGCTTTTGCTGCACTGGACGGCACAAAATGCAGAGATCCCTGAGCCAGGGCTGAACAAGCTACCTGCAGAAGCAGGGGCAGACTAGTCACACCAGGGTAACACTGTCCCATGGTTAATTACCATTTTTTGCAGTTCACTGTAATCATTCTGAAGAGGGGGTGTGTGGAATAACAAACATCATCAACAAGAAAGGGAAAATAAATACTAAGAACTAAATATGCTGAAAAGAACCAAACCCAGAACACCCACCCTGATCATGCAGTAATATTTTATCTGAAAATTTCTCCTGCACACTTGAAAATTCACCTGATATATTCAGTTTTGTAAACAGAATAAAAGACTGGTAAGGCAGACACACCAGGATATTATTCTAGAAAGCCACGTACAAATGGCAGAATCAGCATCAGTGATTTGTGACTACTATTGAAGAAATTAGAAATAATTGCAACCTTTCATTACAAAACCTGTCATTTGGTATCTGCAAGCAATTTGGTGTAAAACTAATCTTGACGACTGAGTCATTGCCAAACCTAATAATTTGCTGCATAAACATTAAACCATATAATTGCTCAAGGTGAATGCAAGAATCTATAACATTAACTATTGCTAAATCAAGACCAAACCACGCAGTTCTTGATTCAAAGAAATTGGAACTGTAGGAATACGGCTTTTTTGGGTTTTTTTTCTCTTTGAATGTAGTGTGGGTTAATATGAGCTCAAATTTCAGGAAAAAAAATCCATCAGTGAAAGACATAGCAACATTTCCATTGAGCAAGCTTATTTTGGATTACTCACATGAACTGCTGAATTCACAAGCATTGCTTGACTGGGCTTAGGATTTTACAAATGTATACCTGAACTACTTCAGTAAAAACAACAACAGCACAATGTGAAAAAGTTATTAGCATTTATCACAAATCAGATTAAACCCAACAGATTTTTTCCTCATGTAGACTGTGGATCAAACATCCTCACCACACACAGGTTATAGTTATGCCTGGATTCTACATCCTACTTCCATTTCAAAGCATTTTTCCCATAGAAGAGAACCTACCCAGTCTGCAATTAAAAAAACCCAAACCCAACAATATATTTTATACCATAAAATATAATTGATCTGTCTCTTCACCACCAGAACTTTCACCAGTTTCTCGTAAACCTGATGCAAAATCAGCATTTTTTACTACTATCTGCCATGGGAATGATATCAAAAAGCGACATTTGCAGCAATCTACCATTGTTATACCCTAATCACAGTATGAAAGTATTTTAACACACTGCTATGGGTTTAGGCCCAGCTGGGCACCAGGACACAAACCTATATGTATATCCTGCTTTTCTGGTAATTCTCCTCCAAGGATTGGGAGAGAAAGGTGGATTGGCAAGGGATTTCAGATGGTCCCACAACATGTGAAAATAAAGTTCAAGTCACAGCATGGTGCAAAGATTATTGGAAGAGAAAAGCAAAAACTCTGTCCTACAATGTGTTGAAAGCTTCCCAAATGGTGAGAGTTATTTCAGAAAGTTTATTTTAGGTAAAAGAAAGCTTTTTCAAGGAAGTGGTAACAGAGGATTACACATTACAAAAGGCTGCTTTCCAAAGCAAAGTGGAATTATGTTATTTATACTTCTCTTTTCTATCTATCCTACCTCTCTAGGACAGAGAGAAAATGTCTTGAAAAGACTAGAAAATATCATCTGGTTGACAGCACATATGTATGCAGGTGGGTAGATTTTAATTTTTAGCAAAACTCTAAGCTAGAAACTTGTTTCTTTAAAACATAAAACTATTAAATGAAAAAAACTCTCCCACATGTTCAGTACTTGAGTAAAAAGTATACTGAGTTTCCACAGAACTATAAAGATTCCTCAGAATACTAATTTTTTATACATTTCAAGGAGCCTTGCAAAATGAAATGTTAAAAATTCATTCTACCAATTCTGCCCTAAATCAAGGAGCTGCATCCTGAGGCCCAAATATGTCCTGTGTTGTTCAGCTTTAATCTGACAGGATCTCAGGAGCTGAAGAGTTTCTCCCCCTCCTCTCCTACACTTCTGAATTAATAATTGGGAGATTAATTTGACTGTGATGCTGTGAAGCAAAACCTCCAACACAAATAGACCGACTTTTTGCAGTAAGGCTAAAAATAAAATTAAATCTAGGATTTCTTCTTGTTGTTGTTGACATTATTATTATTATTACCACAAACCTCAAAGAGACTATAAAAAGCAGAGCTCTAGTAGCTACAATTAAGAACTAAGTCCCTGGAGAGAAAAGGAGTAATTTTTTACACATTGAAGTTGTCCCTAGATTCAACCAAAGAAGGCAAAATATTTGATTTCTTTCATGCATTTCCAGTGCAAGTAACCTCTGTATACAGCCAGACACCTACATCAAGTGTAATGTTCGCCCTGTTAATGCAAACAAGTTCTTTATTGATCTACTGTAGTGAAGACTTGAGCCTACAGAGTAAAATAACAAGGGGGAAAATCCCCGTACAATTTTAAAAGGGATTTTTTTGGTTTGAATTAGTGGGTGTTAAAGCTCACTACCATCAAAAGCTACTTCAGTAAATTTCACATAAAAGTGGAAATCTTCAACCATTTCTGCATTTATCATGATAGTCAAGTATTCCAAGGTACAAACGACTGAAACAACAAAGAAAACAGACCGAAGTTTTATCTTATTAAAGCCATTCAAAGTAATTATTTCCCCTCTTGCACACAGTGGCATGAATGTGGCAAACAGGCACAGTGTGGAAGGTCTAGGTCACATGGGTAGCAATAAACCATTGCTTCTTTACGAAACAATAAGAAAATACATACAAAGTTAAAAGGGTAGACTTTACAAGGAAGATCAGTAAATGCGAAATCGATTTTGCTCATTTATGCCCCTAATCTTGTCATGCTGTAATCGAGTTTCAAGTTAGATTTTCCCTGCCCCCTCATCTAGAATTTAAGCAAGCAGCATGTTAAATCACTGCAAATGGACTCTGGCTTTCTAGACCCCGAGAGAGTGTGGCTGTTCACTAATGTATATCTAAAAATAGTTTCTTTTTGAGCAAAGCTCCTCTTTGTGCTCCTGAACATTAAATGGTGAGCAGATTTTCAATGGTTGATCACAGTGAGATGAGTTTTACTTCAAATTGTGTCCATACGGCAATTCCATGAGAGAAAACCAAGTTTTCTTCCTTTCATTCTAAACAATGCCACTACCCCATTAATTCATTTCATTGTCTAAAGCATGAAAACCACACCAAACATATTCTTAGCTGTTACTAAGTAAGAAGGACTGAACACTTGAGAAGGCTTCTGCATAAGCCTGAAGGATGAGAAATACTTGCAAAGGTGGTCTTCTGTACTCAAAAGTTGCTGCTGTGGTTCCTTCTGCAAAGGTTTTCTCCCACCAGCCAACACTGAGCTTCAGTTACCAGTGCCTCTGTACACAGAAATGGGCTTCACAGTTTGTGTGGCACTTAAGAACCTTAAAAATATACAAAAAAATAAAAAAGAAAAAAAGAAAAGAAAAAAAAGGAAAAAAAGAAAAAAGGTAACCAAAAAAGGCCCATGTTTTTTGCAAGATCATATAGATTAAGATTTTGTGGATAAAAGCATACCTGAAGCAGAAGTACAGTTATAAAAGAAGCTTCAAAATACATGTTATACATATATTAAAGTTATTAAACCTAAACTCCTGGAAGTCCACTATAATTGCTTCTTTTATATCTGGCATTGCACTCCAACTGCCGAATTCCTTAGCTTCCAAGAGCAGACTTATGGAGATGTTGTACTATTTGATTTGGCACTGTTCACAAGTCTTGGCAGATGATCAAAAACAGAGGGCACAGAAGAGCAGGAAAAGCCTTAAGAAACTGTCTGGGCTGCTGTTGTTGCTGCCTCCATAGGCAGAAAACTTGTAAGCACAAAGCAGTTGTATGAATCACTCTTCGTTAATTTTAGACTGCTTTTTTATACATCTTGACAAAATAAACATCAGCATTTCTTCAACAGATACTGATTCACATCCAGCTTAACTCTATTCACCTGCCAAGAGGTAAAAATTTTATTTTTTCCTCCTTGCAATATTTTGGAATATATGAGTCATGTTGTACACTAACTGGAAACTGAAGAAAAAACTGTTACAAAAAGCTGCAAGAAGTAAACAGGACGATTTAAAAGGTACCTAAAAAAAATTCTGAGATTAAACCATTATTAAAACTGGAAGATTTAAAACATTCTATGCATGAATATTCAGGGGACATAAAACTGATTTTTGCAACTTCAAGGGGACCCAATAATAAGCTGGGGAGTCCTGAAAAGCTGCCAAGAAAATTGTGCTTATGTAGAATACCAGCAAGGGGAGGATGTCCAAGTCATCTGAGGCAGTAAAAAGTTGTCCTAGGATGCTTACACATGATTGGAAATTCACAGGAAAGCCTTCAATGTAAACAAGAATCACCAAATACCAACACAATCACAAGAAAAAAAAAGCTTCTACATGCAGTGCCTAACTCCTCAAAAGATCAGGGCCCAGGGAAGACATTAGGAGTCACTTGCCACCATCACAGTCCCCCCATTTGCCACCAGCAGAAGGTACTGTAGAAAAAGCCCACAGTGTTGAATGTCTGTCCTGCCTCTGCTTGCGGCATGAGCCCCCAAAACCTGCATGGGCAGAGGATACTTCACTTCTGCTGAGCAGGGCTCTGGTGGGAGCAGGGAGGGAAAGAGCAAGCTCGCGACTATAAGGGGAATTAATGCTCTGAGCAGTTTAACTCCTATTCAGATTTTGACTTGGAGAGCTGCCAGGTTTCCAGGGAAGCAAGTCATACAGAGCAGCTGCTGCCCAGTTATGATCTTCTCTCTCCCCAGACTTCCTCCACAAACATAGAGCAGATCCTTGTGGGCAAGCTGTGACTTTTTAAGGCCCCCACAGCCAAGAGAGGGTCGGAGCTCTTCGCTTGCCTACAGCTTTGGCTGTTTGTCCTCTCCAGCTCTGCACTGCAAGTGGAGAAAAGCAGACTGCGCTCTGTACAATGCTGGGTGATGCCCTTAGGAGAATGGGCAGTGAAGATGAAACAGAAAATAAACTTTTCCAGTTTGTGCAAAGCCCCTTGTGGCTCAACAGTTAGGAGAGTCAGATGACTGAACCTATAGTCCAGCCACCAGCAGACAGAGACATGCTTTGTAAATGGCATCATGCTCAGTTACAAAGCTCAGTGTGACTGTTGTGCATAAGAAATTAGTCCCCACAGAGGATTACATAAAAGCCATCCCACAGTCTTCCTCTTTTTCAAGATTTTGAGATTACTTTCCCTTTCCTCCTCATCTGCTGCTCCTGCATGCACACAGCTATGACATGTACCTTAGCCAGCATGAATGCTGAAAAAGTGCCTTCTTCTGAACAATGCTTTCATCTCCTTATTCCAAGACTTTTAAAGTCTTTTATGGCCAACTCTGCTTAGATTTGCCACATTTCAAAAAGTGAAGCAAAGCTCCCTAAAGTCATGATGTTTTGTCTCACACCCCTTTTGAAAGTGAGCCTGAAGGCTCTACTGCTAAATACGCTACTTGCTTGTGTACCTGTACAAGTGCATTAAACTGAAGGTCTCTCAGTTAAATGTTCAAGTGCTTTACCATATTACTTTGACAGGTATTCTTGTGACAGTTCAAAACCAGAAGCCCTACAAACAAATAATCTTTACTGATTTCCTTCAAACTTGCACAGTGCACTGTTGGATTACTGGGTTGTTTTTCTAAAGCAGAACTACCTAAGTGAGCAGCATCCAAGAGTGATGCATGTCTGTGCAGTTGTACCAGATGAAAAAAAATTCATCTAGTGGCCAAAATCCAGTTGCAGTTATGGTCCCTTAATGAAATTACATCTTAATGGAACTGAACTAGTTATACATTAAGACTACTGTACCTAAAATATAACATAGATGGAAACATATTCTTTGCCATTTAAGCTGCAATTTGCAATATTGATTTTAACCCCAGATGAGACCTTGATCTAACTAAGTGCACTGTGAATCCAAAAATCCTGACCTCCAGACCAAACATTTGTTCTCTATTATAAGTGCAAGCAGACTGCCTCACATTTGTGTGATGGATTTGGGTGACTCAAATCTCTCAGTTAACACTCTGGTTCAAAGAGTAATCCTGCTGCATGCAGCTTTTTTTGGTATGAAAGCTACACCAGAATGCTCACCTACACAAAGTAATGACTCCAAGTTCTCAGTGACACCAAGAACCACCAGGGTATTTTCATGTGAAGCTGGCAAAAAAAGCAAACCCAAAAGTTAGAGTTTGCAAAGAGAAAAGATAATCCTTGGTTCCTTTCTACCAGAGAAAATTAAGGGAGAAACAGTGATTTCATCTTCTTTTAGGACAGACAGGATTGTTTAACCTCCCATCACAAGACCCTCCTGCCCTGATTGAGGCATTCTTGAAAGATTCATTCATTGCAAGTAGAAGCACAGGAAATCTCCAGGGTTCCTCCTATAGTAAGTGATACCTAGATCTTCCACAGTTATTTAGGTGCTCATTTCCTACTTGTTTAACTGGGCACCCTGATGCCTTTACACTACCCCCCTTCTTGTTCCTAGTACATGAAGGTAATACTATTTCCCTGCTTCAAAGACGGTAAATGAGAATGAACTACTAACATCACTGAGTCATTTTAAATTATATATGGTCACCTAAAGAACTCTGGTAACTTGGGACTCAGTCTCAAAGCACAGGCATACAGCAGCCCGATAGAGTGGTGCAGGCTTACTACCTGCAGTGGATGAGATTTAGAAAAGTAACTTAATGACAACAACAGGATTTGGGAAAAAAAAATTGAAATTGTGATATTAAGGAAGAGACGAGACAAGCTCTCTATTTCTGCTCTGTTCCTTTCAAGGAATCTCTTTAAGGAATTATTAGACTTCCTATGACTCTTTACAAAGTTGATTCCACATCTAAACTGCGGAGCAAATCAAATGTAGGAGAGCCTCTCTACGTGACCAGCAAGACAGACTCTCTTTAAACTGATCTATTTAGTTTGATAGGCAGTTATAAATGCTCATCTCTCTTCCCTTCTTGCAGACCTGAAGGGAGCAGCACTGTCTCAGGAGTCATGCTATCCACATCACTTTACATTAAATCATTAGAGAGTAACAGGAAGTAGCAATAACAACAGGAAGCAGAGGAAAGTATTCTGCAGTACTATAGGTGCTATAAACTTTTATTTTAAATAAGGAAATCCATAGGAAAAAATCAACCCAAACAATGCAAATTATAATCAAAGTCATATTTACCAGAGTTTCAGCTGATTTACTTGAATGGAAAGAGCATGGTCTGCAAGGAATTGGGATTAAGACTAGAGTTGCTAACTTGCCAATACTTCTGATTTGTAAAGGAAAATGCAAAATATCACAGCTGCGGAAAACTTAGGAGCATTATCCAAGTTGTTAACAACAGCAGAGGACATGAAATTAGCTCATTGAATGTCCCTAGACTTTACTGAACAGCAGCAAACTTAACATAAATTTTCAAAATGTCAAACATGAAAGACCACAGTCATGTCTGATTTAGCATGTGACTTTGATCAGTCATTTTCCTCTTGGCCCATAATTTCTGAGTTGTGTTTACTTGCACATTACAGTGTTGCATGGAATTACTATGGGTTAAATGAGTTCAGTGCTGCAAGGAGCTCAACAGTTATGGTTGGGAGTCTGATCTCAGGAGATGGGGCTAGAAAAGAAAATAACTTTATCTTCACCACTACAAAACACAGTAAAATTGAAAAATCCTATCTATTTCACCTATTTTTGCATGCCTCAGTAAGTCTTCCAGGTAAGATTCTGGAACAAAGACTTAACATTATTAACTAGTAAGTGATTTCAAAATGCTCAAGAAAGACAAAGAAAATGCCACTGAAAAGAGGGGGAGAAAAATTACTTTCTAAAAAAAAAAAAGTGTGCTCTTCCCACAGTAGCTCTCCCTACTCTGCAACAGTTTATTTTATGGCTACAGAATGGTTTTATTTTTCAACAGAATGACACAGAATTTCTTGGGAAGGTACTGTTTCATGACCATGATATAAATTTTTCAATGGTGCAGGCAAGATCAGAGAATTCTGAACTTTGCTAAGAGAAAACAACTTTCTGCCAAGATGGCAATCAAGAAGATTTAAAAAGATCTAAAACTTCATCAACCATATGAGCAAACATAAACAACCCACCAAATACTTTCCCCAGAACTCTGTGAGAGAGAACAGAAAAGAATATTCACCACAGTGTACTTTAGCTATTGCAGAAGAAGATATTACATTTGCCCTTCAGATCAGCACCATGCAAGTCATGAGTGATACCTTGGAGTCTTCCTTTCCTGAAAACTTCTTTATGGAAGAAAAGAGTTGCATATGCAGTAAAGTAGAAGCATGTGTACCTCAATGTCATTTCATATTCTTAAAGCAAGTATTGTTTTAAATTATTTTATTAATACAACAGATAATTTCCTGTTACATCTGGTTTTCCACCCTTAGGCTGAAGGTCCCGTAAGACACTGACAGGACCTTTTTGGACAGCATCCAACTGTCCCCCTCAAAATTGTAATGTTTACTTAGTGAGAATTAATTCCATTACAATAAAGTACAGCAAACAACTGAGCTGCTCTGGTTTGGTTACTCAAAGATGAGCTGCAATGAAACTCGGATATAAAAGATAATGCCCAAGGAAAAATTCTTCACTGTTGTCAAAGTGCTCGGAAAGTGTTAACATGGTTCATTCATTTTCAGCTGCAACACCATGCTGAAAACATACTTTTGCTGGTCTGTAGTTGATTGATGTACATTACTCATATCAGGCTAATGGCACTTTATTTTCCAACAGTAGCAAGTAATGAGTGACCTTGAGTGCATATTGTTTTGCTGAGAGGTTTTGTTGCTCCATGTACTCTATGAGCACCCCCAAGGAAATGAGGGTCCTGTATTGGTGTTTTTCAGCAAACCTCATTTCTTTCATGGCTTTCTGTAAAAGAATTTGATACAGGGATAGAAGCTAACCTCAGTGAGTAAATGAAATATTGATCCACACTACTCTGGCCTTGCCTTCACCTTGTCCCAGGGCTGTGAGTTACTGACTTTTCCGTTTTGGCTGTAATAGGAATTATTACAACAGGCCTGTGCGAGTAATTACTTGGCATGGCAAAAAGGAGGGTCCATCATATATTTCTGTAGAGACGTTAGTTTCCATCAGGCCAGCAGTCTGCTTTTTTGGCCCTGTCTTTCCTACTCTTGATTCAATTCCTTTAACCGTCATTAATCAAGTTCCTTGTCAGTAGAAGTTTATCAAAAGTATTAAGTGAGCAAGGTTGCATGGCCTCCTTAAAAAAAAAAAAGAAAAAAGTCAAGAAAAAGAAGCACCAATGCAGGGCAGTAAATTTCAGAATATGGAAGGCTGGTTCCATGATATATACGAGTGTCTCTTCAGCTGGAATGAGCAGTTTGTTTTAATGATAGATATTGTAGTTTGAGCCGTGATAGAATCCTTCTCAAGTTTATATGCCAAAGACTATCATTTATGAGAGACCATGTGTTTCTAAATGGTGAAGGTCATGGCTGATGGCAAAAGTAAAAGCAGTGGTGATTCATTAAAAATAGTTAATAGGGCCTGCTGTTGACAGGGATTAATAGAAACAGCCTGCATTTGCAACCCACAAGCAACTAGTTTAGGCAATGCTTCTTCTGTGTTTTCCCCACTCCTGATTGCCAGACAGCTGTGAACATACACAGAGACATCACCAAGATTGCTTCCACCCTGCTAATAACAGATGCAGGATGGGTTTCCAGTCTGAATGACTTCTCTGGATACAGATTTTCCAACCAGCAGTTTGACAGACTGACTAAAAATCCATCTCACAGTGACTTGTTAGCTAATAATCAAGTTCACGCTGTACACGGAGATTTTAGGGACCAAATGCATTTGCTAACTACATTGCTGGGATCCCATTTTTCAGTCTGAACACCATCTGATGTCTTGGGTGAGCCCACATGACATCAGCGGAATGTTTGCTGCATAAAGGACACTAAGATGGAACATCACACCTTGGAATGACTAAAATACTGATCTTTATTGTATCCTCAATCAGAAAAACATAATTTCCTTAAGGTATTTTTGTGCTATTTGGAAAACAAACTCCCAAAATCCAGTTTGAAAATATTTTAACTGGTTGTTGTGAAGCTGTTCCTTCTTCTGCTTTGACTTTATTTTTAAAATGCAAGCACACAACAATCATCATTAAAACAGAGGTTTACTCCACTTAGTAAAGTTTACAAATCTAGTTTGCCAAGCAGATTTAGGACTGCACTTAAAAAACAGTTTGGTGAATGTTCTCTCATGGACACAACTCTACCTATGGATTGACTATGGTTTTATCTGGCTGGTTGTTAAACACAGAGGGAATATATATATAGTCATTGACTATACAGAACTATTAATATCTAGTCATTATTTCCAGACTTGAATACTAGGGAGAGAGATGGTTCACATATAATTTCTGATCCTTCTTTTCCAGCTGAATATTTTGTTCTGTCCCTCCTGGTATTTCCCTACCTAACAGATTAACCTGAGCTATTATAATTTATATCATGAGAAAATTTTGTTGATCATTCAGCTCAAGTAACTTCCTCCTCAAGTGAGCTTTGTCTCAACTATTTAGAGAGTTCCATTTCTTAGTTGATCTTGAAGCACCATCAAAATGAATACAGTAAATTACTTTCCCAGGAGTTGATCATGCTCTGCCTGAGTGGACACTGGAACAGTGCAAATAACAGGAGCAAAAGGGACAAAAAAGGGAAAAAGAAAAAAATTGAAATCTTCTGTATGATTAAAAATAGTAACAAAGGGAGGAAATGAAATTGAATCCATTAAGGATTGGTTAATTCTGCCATCTCCAGTCCTTTCTTCTTCATATGATACATCTGCTTTGCAGCTGCCTAGATCAGAGTTGAAATCCTGTAATTACAGAAGCTCCCTTACTTTCTTTCCTCTTCCTTTGCTGTGGAAAAAGAAGGGTAATTTTTCCTTACTTGGTAGCTGAATACAAATGCTTTTTTTAGGCAAGCTCAAGCTAGGAGATAGGTCCTAGCTGATAACCTTTCTTATATATAGTTTTGTCTCAAATATTTTTACTTTTTTTAGACACTGATTGAATGTTTCTTCCCTTGGCCAATCATCTGCAGAAACACCACCAGTCACTAAGTTAGAGAGGCAGACAGTAAAAAATATTTGATTACTAAGTAGAAAGGTAAATGAGATATCTGTTTTGATTATTTTTATGCTTATCTTTTGATACTTCTATAAAAGGATCAGTTACCCTAATATAGTCATCTTGAGAAAGACAGCCTGCAGTGGTTACAAATTGACTTTTTATGGAGAAAATAAGACTGTTCCTAACCTATTGCACTGATATTATATTTTGTTAATATTTTATGAAATAAAAGTCCTCCCATTAAGGGTGGCAAATTGCTTTATAATTATAGCACTTCGCACACTAGAATGACTACTTCATTTTATGGAAAAAAGCTCCAAATACAATTTCATTATCATCCAGTGTCTTTTCAGCTTTTAAAGGTTTCAGCAGAAAGCACTGTTATATGCATCTCCAATACATCTTTTTTCAAATATTAGTTCAATTTAAAGAAAAGAAAATTATGGCTCTTGTTCCATTCTCCGTGCTGTTAATGAAATAGTTGCGTACAGTGAACATTTGTACCTAGATCTAGACGAGTCAAATGAACAAAGTGAACAACTATAAAATATGGACCTTTTAACTTTTATATTTAAAGGTTGATTTATATCAGTCTGAGCACTGAGTTAACTCAAGTGGTTTAGAAACTGATTTAGTTAAATCTGTGCAACTCCCTGGTGCAGTCTCTCTTAAATCAGTTTAAGAGAAACTTAAATCAATTTACCCTGATGTGGTTTATAGATCTGAATTGGTTTCTAGACCAATTTAGTTAAAATAGGTATCCAAGCTGTAATCAGACAGTCTCCCAGTCAATCACTCTGATCTCAATCCGAATCACTACACTTTTGGAGTTCTCAGAGGAGAGCAAAATTGCAGCACCAAAGATTTTTAAAACCTTTTTTTTTTCCATCTTTCCTCTTTGAATATTTTGATAGAACCATTAAAGCCTTCTACTAGAAAGCATCAACAGTCTGGCATGGGTACAATCTTTTCCCCTGCCTGAACAGCCCATTGAGAGTCTTGGTGCCTGGGCCTGCAAGCTCAAAGGTTACTTGATCTCCAGAGGAGTGATGTGCCTGTCTGCTAGATCATCACTGCAGCACCATCAATACTGCAATATCAAATCTATATTGCAAATGAAAACTCAGCTGATAGGTGTTACTGGAAGATGTCAGTAAAATATTCTGGTTCTAGAAGCAGTAATTCTAGAAGACTCTACTTTAATCAGACATGATGCAGAAATAGACATCAATCATAAAAACAAACAAACAAGCTCCACCTCCCTCAACTGTAAGAACTTTTTGGAATGATCTCTAGAGACAATATTGACTCCATACTCACAAAGAAAGCAACAGTAAAGCAGAAAATCACCCCAAACTCAACCCTAAACAGAGAAGCTCTGAACACCAATAAGCCTGAAATGTAGCCTTTAGACACTGAAGATTTCAGTCAACTTAAATGCCAAAGGGGGAATGAATTGATTGTCCTGACATAAGCCCAAGACTTTAAGATCAAGAAACTCCAATTCTTCAGTAGTGTGAACCTTTACCAAATACTGCATAATATATAAACCTTTATATACTCTGTTTGGTTTGCTTGTGGATTTTTTTTTCTCTACTCAGAGAGAATAAGTAGTTTTATTTTTACTCTTTCTTTGTCTTCTCCCCCCGCCCCCCTCCTTTGATTAGTGGCATGATATCTTGTCCTACAGTTTCTGGTTTTACAGTTTTAATTGCTAAACAGTGAACTTCAGTGCTTGAAGAAGGTACAGGATGCATCTTCTGCATCTGCAGGATAAATGTCATTTCCTCCACATGTGAAGCATTGTCCCTGCACCTTGTATGTTTAATAAAGTCTGGTATTTACTTGCCAAGAAGGTAAAAAAAATAAGTTGCCTTTAACTCTTGTACTACAATTATGTTTTATGAATTTCAGCCCTTCACAGCTAGTTGACTGCACAGAAATACTTGGTTAATTAAAAAAAGGTAAAATCTCCCTGTGGCTCAACTTGTATGGTCAGACACTGAAGAAAACATGTCATTATTTCTGTTAGGAAAATTGGTCTAGCTAATGGATTTTCATTTAAATATACTTCTGAGTTAAAAGAAAAAAATAAACCCAACAGAACTCAAAACGCTGGACTAAGGACATTAAAAGCCAGGCACACCTTTCTATTCCCTTCTGTCTCTCTCTGTAGATAAAATGTAATTTGGGCTTTCTTTCAAAATAAGCAAGCAATATATCGCTCAGTCAGGATTGTGTGAGCTTAATTTTATTATTATATAGTCACCAAAACCCATAAATAAAAAAATATTCTGTGCTGAAATAATTCAAGTCCTAATTTTTTGCCTAACATAGTTTGGCATGACTTTTCCAGTCTTGTTCCAGCCTGCACCCCTCCTTCTTACATGGTATCTGAGCCCTGGGATGACATCACTTGAATGTAAACCCAGACTTTTCCCTCATTCCCAAATTCTATTACCTACTACAGTTTTTACACATCAGGACCCTTAGATTACTTCTGCACTGGCTCTGTACCAATATAAGCACTGGCAAAAATTCAAAACATTTTCCAGGGAATGATTAATTGTATAAGTGATCTGAGATGTACAATAAATATGCACTCATTTGAATGACCCTCTCAGGCTCTTGTTAGCTAAGATGACTTTGCAAAAGTTTATAGAACATTTGAGTGATTTCAAACAAAAAATTTGGGCGCATACACTCCAGCCAACAGTCAGAAGAAGGTTAAACAGACAGTTTATCTTGCCATTCCTTATACAACTTCAAACTTCTATTTTTCTGTAAACAAAAATAATTTTGCAGGCAGTCAGAGGGCCTCATCAGCTTTAACACAATGTAGTGCAGCAAGCTGTGCAGATGTGTGGCTCCTGCTGCCTCCCTGAGAGCACCAGAGCTCCCGGGTTGGGCAACAAGCACTGCCCCAGCCAGACCTGAGGGTGCCTGCCTGCTACTGCCCTGGCCAAATTTCCTGCTTTTCCTCTTGTCTGGCATTTTGTCAGTAACTTGTGCTGAGCCAGGCTTTTATCTGGCACAAAGAATTTGGTGGTTCATTCACTAATACATATTTACCTTAAAAAATTTTATTTTCAGCATTTTTAGGAGGATGATCATTCTGCTGTGTATACCCTGTATGGTTTTACTGTGCTTGTGTCTTAGATGAAAACACACCTTGCAAAAATGGTTGGTGCATTAGAGAGAATACATGAGCTTTTTAACCAAACACAAGCCTTTTTCTAGTTTAGTCTTATTACTTATCTAGTTTATGCTCCCCAGCATTTTAAATGGGAATTGCTTTGGAACTAGTCAAATAAACCAAAGTATGGATAACCAAAATGGATAGATACTGCTGTGGCTTTGTAAGTGGATCCCCCTGGTATAGATGAACTGATGCCTGTTCCTTTCTGATTTTTTTCTATCTTTTTATTTTCATTCTAATGACATAGCTTTTGCTGCTATAAACAAAAAGGTGATACAAATGCATATTGAAATGCAGCACATTATATATCCCAGTGCCTCTCAACGGAACAGTATTTCAACGAACTGACAAAATGGCTAAAAACTGCAGCTATTGGGAGTCTCCTGCTTCCAGAAGAACAAAGAACAGGAGCAGCTTATCTCACTTAAGTAAAAGGCTTACTTAACCTTTCTGTTCTCTGCTGCTTGTATCCCATTACAAAAAAAACTTACCTATTTAAAGATTGTTTTGGGAAAACAATAGATAGACAGATAGACAGACAGATAGATAGAGCGAGCCACAATCCAAAGTAAATATTTGTACGTTGTGGTAACTAACAGCACATCAGAGCCTACAGGGTTTTTCTCCCTCTTTTGTTTCCTGTTCTCATTAAAATATTTTTAAATGAAAATGTCATTGGTATGTCACATTATTTCACCCATACCGAACTCTCAGATGCTCATTACTCTTATTCTTGAGACAAATGTTGGTCTAAGAACAAAAAACCTATTTCCCCTTAGGAGAAGATGGATAGTAAAAAAATAAAATATAAACTAATTCATCAGCAAACCCCATTCACTTCAGAGCATTATTTCAATGTTTGAATATTAATACCGTAAAATTGCAACATTCACTTAATTCCAACCATAAATACTCTAAAATTGCAACAATCACTTAATTCTAAGCATTATCTTAAATTTTCTTCAGTATACATTTGTATTTGGAAAGCAACCTTTATTTAATACACTGAACAAGACATTGGAATTCTAAAAGGAAAGGGTTAGAAAGTAGAGAAAATCTGATTAGAGAGAGATGCAGAAAAAGGTAGACTCATAGAATTAAAGTACATGAAATCAAAGACCTGGAAATCTAATGCTGCTAGCCAGTGGTCTCAACCCGACTGTTTAATTAATGTTCTTCCAATCATCATTATTCCTAGATGAATCTCCATAGCAATTATTAATCCCTAGGTAAATTATTAGCGCACACACATATTCATTCACTCTAATAAAAAGAGTCAAGCAATTGAGAACTGAAAGCACAAAAGGACAAATACAAGAAGCAACTTGAATTTTTGGAAATCTAAGATTTTGTATCCAAACCTCATCAGGCAGAGAACACCCAATTCTTGAACAGGGTTTAAGGTTTAAGCCTTGAAAAACATAACTCGATCCTTTCACCTGCAAGTAAGCATGCCTAACTGTAAAATTTAAATGCCAAATGTTTGAGGTGGTTTAGGGTGGCCCAATCAGTAGGAAGATTTAACCACTGCAATGAATTGCAGACTTTGTGTGTCCTTTTTCACACAAATTCATTAGAGCAAAAAACTTCCACAACCTGAAACTAAAGTTTTATCACCTTAGTTCGAAATTACCCCCATTTATTAAGGCTATTGACTTCAAAAAGCACAGCAAATGCAGCTCTATCTTTGAGTTCATCTGTCAAGCCCACAAGTGTGGGTCTTGCCCTCATGTGCACACCTTTGGGGAGACAGTCCTCTTTTTTATTTTGGTCAGGAGCTCATTTCTGACATGCGCCTATTGGGAAAGAAAGGGCAAGAAAAAAATCTCTTTTCTGACAGTAATATTCCCAGTAAGGAAAACACTCAAATGCTACCTTAAAATTGGCAGGTTATTTAAATTACTGCCTCCTGTAAGTTTAGATAAAGTCAGATACAGCTTTTGAAGTCTGTAAATTGAACCCTTTATTTTCAGAAGCTTTTGGGTCATGGCATGACCCAAACCATAATAAAGGTGTAGGTAATTATGAAACAGAAACTTCAAATCAGACTTCATCTTTCTGATCCACCAAGCCCATTTTTCTCCCTAGTGCTTTCTTTTAAGCCAAGTAATTAGTGCTTTATGAGAGATCCTAATAGTAAAACTGAAGCTCCATCTGTGACTGTTTATACAAATTGAATTCCTCATCATTTATTACTACCGGTGCAAAACAGAAAGATGTCTATTGCATATTGCATATATCTAATATAAATATTCCTTTATTTTCTTGGGGTGATGCTTTTTTTTTTTGTTTACAGAAGAAATATTGCCAAAGTAGTGATGTCAGAAATAGCTGTAAATTGACACCAAAATTAAAGCAACAAGACCATTTTGTTGAAATATATATTTAAATACTAATTTCTCAGGCTCCCCCTTACGATCTCCTTAAGGTGAGTAAACAATATTTTTCTCCTACGAAGGAGGTAGAGTGCCTGCAGAAACAAATACATAAAGAAAGGCAACCTTACTTTTCTATCTCTGACAGTTTTCTAAAGCTTGATTTTGAAAAATGGGGGGAAATCTAAAAGAAACCGTTCGCTGAAATACTGTTGTATTGCAGCAAATAAACATTTTTATAAGCCTCGAATTCAATGGCAAACATGCAAGCCAAGTCTTGACTGGTGCTATCCTGCTTCTTAGATAAAGAATGCAAGCTAACTTTTGTCACAGACGCATCCAGACAAGTTTTAAACACCTTGATGTTGATACAGAAATACAGCTCGAGCTGCTTCCAACAGAGTTTAGCTGATCATTTGCAGTTTGGATGTAAAGCCAAAGTGCTGCTAAATCACACCATCCTACCCATAAATATCATTAATGCCAGTATGGCAGAGCTCTTCATGCCCTAAAAATTTGTTTGGTATCCACATGAGTGTGTCCACGAACATCTTGCTGCCAAGTCTTGTAGTTTGAGAAGCAAACCAGTCACCTTCCCACAAACACACTCTAACACCAATAAAGCTTTTCATTAGCCACACTTCCTCCTACATTGGGGGGGTATTTTTACTCGGAGCTGGCTTTTTTAGGCACCAAGTAAAAATACCCCTCTATGTAGGAGGAGGTGCAGTTTGGTTTTAAAACCAGAGCATATTTGTCACAGCTAAATAAATAACATATAGTTTCAAAATAATATCTACCTAGCCATATTCTCTAAAGGGTTTTAAATGAGTAAAAAGAAATGAGGTTTTAGCATGTAAAAGGCTGCTGTAAGTACTTCTCCATGGCTCCATTCCCATTTTGGCTCCCATGGGGCCTCTGCCCATCCCAGAACATTCCCTGTCCAGAAGAAGGCTAATGCCTTTAACACGCCGCCACAGAGAAATTACACTATTTTTGACTGAAATCAGACTTGAAGTTCAAATAATTTTAACAAAAGACATGTAAAAAAGGCTTAGTGCTCCCAAAGCACTGCTTCATCCCTCCCCAGGTGTGCTAAGCCAGCGAGGAGTGACAGGGAAATGGGGGCTGCCCTGATGGCAGAGTGACACCAGCGTCCTGGCCCTGGAAAATGTGAGCTCCTTCCATTTCCACAGAGCCTTAGAAAGTTGCTGTGTCCCACACACAGGCAACAGGTTCTGCTGACTGAAAACCAGAGACGTGGCAGAGTCAGCCTCACTACACAAAGCAAGTGGAGGTGGAAGATGCAGCCATGATCTTCCTCCTCTGACTGTGCCGGTCCCTCCAGAGGCACCGGGAACTGCACCTCTTCCCTGAAAGTCATCATCACACAGTGCAAACTTCATTTTAGCTCCTGATCTTGCTAAGTCACAGGCAAGCCACTGTTTGCATTGGGGTTTTAGGGCAACCCTGGCCCTGGGACATTGCCACGCTCATAAATGTACCCACCCCAGAGGCAGCTGCAAGCTGTGCACAACGAGCAGCTAAGTTCAGGACTGTGGCTGTGGCGTATTTCCTCTGCTTTGCCTCATTCCTACAGACCTGGCACACCTCAACTCATAGGAACAGCCTCCCCACAGAGTGGGCATTGCTCAGGGAAGGAGAATCTCCACAGTACCTACAAGGCCCCAGAGAAGCTGCCCAGGTAGAGACTGCAGCTTTGGAGCTGCGAGAAGCCCCCAAACATTGCAATATACTCCAACATTGCCACCTTTTTGATGTGCCCAAGCTCAAACATTGAGTGGGTCGCATGAATGGTTATTTTTCAGCATCCACTCCAGACTCTTCAGAAGGCTGCTCATACATCATGCAGTATAAAAGCTAATACAATTCCAGGAGCTGTAGTACATGGCCAAGGTCAGGGACATTTTCTCTGCTGTCGCACTTTCCAAGCACTTAACAAAAGCCTGCCTTAAACAATAGGTTTGTTATGATAAAGACAAAACAGTCCACATTCCTGAGGAGCAATGGGATTGTATTTATTGTTTTAACCTTTGCAGGCAATGATAGTTAAGAATTGAGAGACCCAAGGTAATGCACAATTAAGGGGCTAATTTGCATGATTAGTTATCACTATTTCTCACACATATCAAGTGCTACTTACAAATAGCCTGCTAAATGCCTATTTGTAAATACAGACACAGGATTTGTACAAAGCAGACACCTTGCCTAGTTTGACTGCAGAGCTACAATCCCAAAGCACTAGGAAATAATAAATGTGTAGAAACCAGAATCCAAGTATTTAAATAATTCAGAACTACAGTATTCAAAACCGACATTTTGCTTTATTTATTCTGAAAAAAAACACCCAATACAAAGGTCTTCTATTAAAATGAAGTTCTAGGAAGAAAAGCCTTGTAATTACAAATCTTCTATTCCCAAATAATAGCACTTTTAAGTAAATTTCCACAAGTCAAGTTAACTTTGCTACTTTTTATTATTTTAATATTGATAATGACTATTAGCAACATATTTACAAATGCTACTTTAGAAACAGTAGAACATAATTAAATGCAATATTAACAAACAAAACCAGCCTGGTTTTGGGGCATCTCAATGTTAGCCTTCCTCACGAAATAAATTTAAAAAAAAATAAATAATGCATACAGTACTTTGCCCACACTGTAATTTGTCAACTGTTGAGGAAATTGGCATGTCTTTTCTGCTGATTTATTGGTTAATACCAACAATTCACTGCAGAAAAGGCCAACAATGAATTACAATGTGAGGAAAAATTAAGCAGCACATTTTAAAAAGTGTTTAACTACACAGCCCTTAAAGCAAATTTCAAAGTTCTCATATACCTAGATAAAATATTTTGGGTACTATGGTAGACAGTATTTTCTCTCTCTTTTATGTATTATATCCTCTACAGTAGCTTTGCTGCTATTGATTTCAAATATGTTTGAAAAACATAGAGCCCTTGGATTCCCAAAATATAAAACATCAAGGAGTGCTGGATCTAGTCTTTTGATTTCCTAAGTGCTGGGACTCTGGGTATTTCTATGCATCAACAAAACAAATTATTTAATTTAAGCCAGTGACTATTCCTGCTCATTGTAATGGCACTCTTTTCTTAGCATGAGGCAGATTTTGAAATAAAAATATCCCAATATAGGACTGTGCACTTCTAGACTTACCTTATTTTCACATAAAATAGCCTGCACACCTTTAAATTACTGTTCTTTTAATATAAGTTTCTAAAGAAGTCTTACAAAGTCAGAGGTATAGAGCTTGTTGAACTCTGAAGGGGAATCAAGTAAGGCACCAGGGAAGGCAGGACTTCAGGTCCCCCTATCCCTGTAACTCCCACACTCACACACAGCATTCAACTAAGACTGAACTGTCACGTTTGATACTGGTTTTTGCATTGTGTTTCTAGCTGCAGCTGATACGTGTAAAATACTGGTAATCAGACTTTGCTTTCTCCTGGGTTTTAACCATGCAAGAAATGGAAAATAAGGAACACCTCCAGCTGAGGTAATAGAAATGCAAATTAAACCCCACTTGCTGCTTTGGAACATAATTGAAAGCCTAAGTATAGTCAATGAGAGTCTTGAAAAAGTACAGCAAGTTTGTAGCAAACACATTCAGAGGGCAAACCTACATGACACAGCATTATACAGAAAAATACTAGAGGCAACTTATGGTTAATGTCTGGTTTACACCCTCATCTTAAACCCCCTTTTTAGGTAAGGCTTTTGAACAGAACATTGGGCTCCATTGTGACTCCAGTTAGGTCATCTGTCCCCTGGTGCTTCTTTTTGAGAGCTGTGCCAGATTCTCAATAACTTGTTTTCAACCTGAATTTATGCAAAGCAAAATCATGCCCATTTGTTCTCCCACCAGATCTGCATTAGCTTAATTATAGTTTTGGGGTACGTGATGAACATGATTGTTTTTGGGTTGCATCCCTTAATTTTGGCCCTAAATTATCTCTGTTGTAGTTCTGTCCAGTGCTCTGTAATTAGGTCCTTGATTGCCAATTTCATTGGAATTTCTTTAAACTGAAGTTCCAGAGCACTTTTCAATTCCATAAACACAATTCCCTAAACTCTTCAGAGCAGTTTATTTCATTGATCCATCCTTAACTGACACATTTCTCAAATTCTTCCCTTCTGACATTACTTTAATGTTAATGTACCTTCTTCCACGTAATTTAAAATGAATCACTTGTGATCACTTCTTTCAAAGTTACCATCTCCACATTCTCCGTAAGAGTCACTAAATTTAAATCTAAAGTATCATCATCATCATGTGGTTGGCTCCACACAGCACACAAAAAAATGAATTTTGCCACCTTAAGAATAAGCATAAAATGCTTTCCAAGACAGACTTCACTGCTTCTGTGTATTTTCAGGCACAAATTATCACCTTTATTCTGCTAGAAAAAGTAAGCAAGCAAATCTTGTCTTTGCCACGGCCACACACTCTTTAAGGAGTGAACTCATCAGGAATTTAGTCAAGAACATTACCTGCCTAGCAGTGAAAGGTGAGCTGCAGGTGACCTTGCCCAACATCCCTGTCTTCTCATCCCCTTTTGCACTCCCACGCTTTGCTCAGCAGTAGGAAAGAAGAACAAATAGCAGTGAGGAGGAATCACAGGATGTTCCTGGGTTGCAGAGTGCTGTCCTAAAGCCTGGACAAACACCATCCCTGTGTCTTGGTCCAGGCACTGTGAGCAAAATTGAACAGAGAGCTTGGCAAAGAGTACTAATATATAAAACACATTTGAGCTTTGAGAACACCAGCCCAATGGGTTCACCAGCATTTTATCTATATTTAACACTTAGCCAGATGATTCTTTTAATTGGATAATAATGCTATACTGTGTATTCATTTTGGAGAAGAGACATGCTTCGTTTAAAAATAACAAAAATAAATCAACAAAACTCAAACCAAATCCAGACAATAAATTCTGCAGATTCCACAAATTGATTTTATTATTCTAGTTATTATTTCAGTAAATTTCTAAGTATTTGCCTTGCAACCAGCCAGCAGGCTGTAACTAAACCAGAGAAACTGGGAAAGAACAAATTTCTAAAAATAACAAGACATAATTTAGAGCAAATTTTCTAAAATAAAAAATAGCTGTTCAGTTAGCTCTAAAAATTAATACCACTTTTCACCCTTACACGACAGGCTAATGTGCCTAGAAACATCACAGCAATCAGAACACAAGACAGAAACCCTAAAAAGAAAAGAGCTATTACAAAAAAAAAAAAAAAAAAGGAGAGGTTTTCTGGTTTGGCTTTTGGAGGGTTGGGTTTCTTTTTCATCTTTGGGGGTTTTTTTTCTTTACAAACTCAGGCACCATTTTTGGGTACTACCTAGCCCAGAATGCTTGACACAAGCCAGTAGTAAAATAAAAACAAAAAAAAACCACCTTCGAGAAGGGAGAAACAGGCCTGTCCACTGTCCCCTTTGGGCAGACTCCCAAACACTTGGTGTACTAGCAAAGGAAACCTGGTAAGGAGATTCCAGTACTGCTACCCCCAAACTGTGTATTCCACCAGGAGACATTACATTCCCAGACACATCCTCTATCACTGCCAGATCACACCTGCCACTCACACACATCTGACACTCAGGGTGTCAGTGTGAGTCCTTTGGCACAAACCCCTGCAGTCAAAGGACTTCCACCATGTTTGTGATGAGAGTGCAGAACTGAAAAAGCGGAAGAACAGGCCCAGTTAGAGTCACTTCTGACTACTGGTAAATGCAATATTGATTCTAAGTATAATTGTACCACTCCAACATTTTTAGTCGAGATCAGTAGGCAGGCAAAGGCAAAGAATTTGTTGTATTACAATTTCAGTGAGAGCAAGATCTCTTGCTTGATTTATACAGATACAGTTGGGTTGCAAAAGTAAAACCATAATTTGGTGAGCATACATGCAAAAACATACAACAGTCATACAGCAGAGCAGTTTTTCTATGAAGTCTTAGAGAATTTTTTAGGTTCTTTAGTAGCTCAGTCATGAGACCAGTACACTATGATTGTCCTAGAAAAGCATACTATGGAAAAATGAGCAGATCTGACTTTTTCTTATAATGCACAAAGCACATTCACCAGTACCAGCGACTGGTGCCATTCTGAAAGCAAGTATCTCCTGTACAATTAAAAGTTTTTATTTTTTGAGTCTTCAATATACTCACAAACTGCAATATTTGGCAAAACATCACTTTAATCCCATATTTTTGCCTGTTGCTGAAAAGGACTGTCATGTAGACAATGCTCTTTAAAAGCAAACATCATACCAACAAAACCAAAGCAAGTCCACACAAAAAAATTGAAATTATTATCCAAGTAATTCACCAGAAGGTTTAATTTGGGCCATCTAAGACTTCATGGCCAAAACCAATAGGAAATCCGTGAGAAACCTATTGAAAGCGTCTCAGAGAGGGAAAAACCGTTTCTGAAGACGAATATTCTTACTTGTCAGTTGTCAGTAGCATTGTCCAGTAACAGCAGTGCAAGACCAGATTCAGTGGATTTCTTGGCTTAGGGAAATCCGAACCTTCATTTCTCACTCCACAAAGCAAAATCATACACAGTCTTGACTATGTGCTCTCAGTTTCTGCTATAGACACTCCCTCAGTTAGTACAAAATATATAAATATTTAGTAAAGCAAAACCAAATCACACAAAACCTCCAACATATGAAAGAAAATGAGCCTATTGCTCGGTCTTACATCCAATTTTCTAAGACATGTAAGTTTAAATTCGTATTGAAAAAGTAGTGAAGTAGCAGTCTCCTTTTTGTGCTCAAGTAAGTTTGAATGATATGATTTGTTCAAATTTCCCCTTTCACAGAGATGAGACAATAAATAGTTAAGATTTGCTCCAAATCAAAGTAAGTTTTTTACTAGCATTTTTTCCCCTTGACAGCCAACCTGAAGACTCTAATAAAAAAGTTATTTTCAGATGCTTAATTGTGATTGCGATCTGGAGCCAACAGGATTACCAAAAAGAAGAGGTACGAGATCCATCTGCTGGCTGAAAATCTAAAAACTAGAAGGGAATTATTATACCCCTCCAACAAATCACATGCCAAGAAATCACACCAGAGCACAGAGCATCTGACAGGTTATTACTGGGAAAGGTTATTATTTGGGACAGGTTATTATTGGGAAGCCTATTGACAGTTTATCGGCAGGCATTACCAATACTGCCTCCAGGGAACTTTGCTGCACTAAGTGAGGAAACCTAGAGAGATCCCTCTGAAACAACCCAGTGAGAGAGCAGATCAGCAATACTGAGCACAGCAAGAGCTGGTAGCACGATCATCTCAGCAGGGCATGAATCTCACCAGAGGGTGGCTGAAGAGATGCACCTGAGAACTCTATGAAGGTACAAAACAGCACTGTCCAAAAGGTATTTGGCTGAACCAGCACCACCTCATAGCAAAACTGTCATTCAGCAATTTTAAAAATTACAGACTTACAACATCAGAGTGTTCACTGCGGAGCTTTTGTGTTTGTAACACAATGATCACATTTCACTTGCCAAACTGGGCACATCCAGTGCCTCTGACACATGCACAGTCTCAGCTTTTCAACAGTGATGTCATGTATGTGCATTATATGCACCATGGAATGCTGTTAATTTGATAGAAATCCATATTTGTGTGATGTTATTAGTTCAAATAACTGCATATGTATTTGATTTATCCTGTAAGAACAAAACTATGTAATCTCATTTCCACATTACTTGAACTCCTTAGCTGCTGTTTATTTCTTCCATTGAGAATTTTATCTTCTTTCCAAACTTGAGATCAACAATTATTGTTCACTGCAATAGGTCATTTCCTTGGTTCTTATTCTGCTGTTCCAAGGGAGTTTATGGAACCTAAAGCTCTGCTACAGCACCTTGGGGATCCCCAACCCCAGTGCTCCACGGGCCAGGTCAGCCAACTCAGTGCTACATTTCCAGCTTCTGCCGAAATACCAGTGCTCAGCAGCATGGGAAAGGCACTGGAGGCAGAGAAGGGGAGCAGGGTAAAGCCAGCACAAACCATGACATGCAGCTCCCAGATGGGAAACAGTCCCTCGGAAATAGTTGGGAGCTAACTGAGGACAGTCCAGCAGCATTGTTCAAATATTGAGAGCCTCCCCAGAGTGGCTGTGGGATCAAGGGTTGCAACAAAGCTGTTTTGTAATCACATATAAGGCACAGTTGAAGAATAATCTCACAGAACGTATGAGGTGCCCAAATTCATTTTGATTTTAATGCTTATTGATTTTACTATACTGCTCTTCCATGTTGTCTAGTAGCACTTTATAAATGTTTTATGTAAAATAAATAATTCAAGAAAGACACTGCTTTCTTCAGTAAAGTTTATGGCATCATGAGAGCTATTTTTTGTGACTATGCAGACTGCAATGATAAAAGAAAAAGGAAAACTGGAATCTAGACATTTCAAATGTGACCATTTTCTAAATCACAGCTGTTTTTTGTGTTGCAGCAACACTATAGTCAGAACTGTATTAGATATATATATTAGATATATTATATATAACATAGTGCTGTCCCTTTCTGGTACCATTTTTAATATTCTTCCTCTCCTGTGACCCTAAAGCCAAGTCCTTAAATAAAGCAGATTGCAGTTTGTTGTATTTTAATAATATATTTTCTGTATTTCCCCATTACTTTGTTCTTTTTGTTCTAATCTGTTCAGTATCATTTCCATTATATTGAAGGGAGAACCTGCAAATTGAAAGAGGCATTTTCGACTTAATTGAAGAAATTGGAATCTGTTTCTTTAACAAAATTTTGGTCTACTGACATGACAACAGGCAACCAATCATAACAGTTAAATTCTGGTTGGCAAACTCTTACTAGTAAGACCATACCTGTCCTTATTTACAGTCTCCCTGAAAAACCTTTCTGTCAATTCTTGTGGGCCACATTGTAAGATTAAAAATTTACCTATACAATATCCTTAAAAGTAGTGTCTCAGTGTCAATGTGTTTTATGCCAGCACATTAACATTTACACTCATCACTGAAAGGGAATGAATAGATTATAAACCATGGTTACATGTCTGTATTTCTCACAGCTGTAAACCCACCTCTTAATCCTTCCATTTAGAATGATTCCTGACTTTACAGAATCATTGCAGCACATTGGAAATCGCATGAAATTAATAAATCCTGCTTGAGGCACACACACAAACACGCACACACACACACACAGAGATAGCGTCGTGCAAGTCTTGCCGCAGGTCATCATAAAGTCAGAATGCTTCTCACCTCCCAGGAGTCTGTCCTGGAGGGCAGATGGATAGAAATAGGGAAAGGGACCAAGAGTCGGAAGCATTTTACTTTGTTAATTTTGTCTAGAAGGATTTTCTCATGCGTTTTCACAGTGGTCGTAAAATCTATTCAAGACACAGTAGAAACCCAAGGATAACTCCTTTTTCTTGAAATGTAATAAGCCTGTGGGCAAAACTCCCCCTTCACTCCAAGAAATCATCACAGAGCTTTATAACAGAAGATTGCTGGGCTACAAATAAGTTCAAACTTCACAAACAGCAAGTAAATAAAATGAGACTTCATATTCACTTTTCAGTGAAAATACAGAGCCATTAAATGTCAAATGCCATTCAACATCTTTCACTTACTCACTAGATCCTACTATTTGCAAGTTCCTTAGCTGTAATTGTGACAGCACTGTTTCAGAAATGCTTAAAGTGCTAAAAGTGCTGGGTGAATGAATAAACCAAATTAGAAAAAAACGTTGTTTCAGAGAATAATGAAAGTCATTAGCATTTTTTTCATCATTATTGCTTAACAATCCAACAATTTGGTCTTATACATCCATACTTTACATTCTTGTCATATTTTTAAAAAGTGACACAGTCTGAGGGCAGCTAAAAACCAAATCCTGTCAAAGACTGAAGCGGGGTTAACAGCTGGAAAGCATAATTGATCTTTACCGCAGCTGATAGAGTCGCACACATCAGTGCTGAAACAGACATTTCCAAACCACAGTGCGGTTGGATAAGAATCTTCTCATCTGAGCTACAAGCACAGAGATTACAGCTGGCAGCAGTAGGAAAGAGATCTTTCTGTCAGAGAGCAAAGTGTCTTTCTGAAGGAATGGGAACCCTATGCTAATGCCTGCAGAGATTATAGGACCAGTAGGAATAGTTATGATCATTGTTTAATCTTCTGAATATAATAAGCCTTTCTGTCTTGCAACTTGCTCTTATCCATTGAGAACTTGAAGACAATTATCCAATGTGCAGTGGCAGATGATGGGCAAATGGTACCAACCCATAATGATGAAGCAGCATAAATCCAGTTCCATTCTGCACTAAGCATACAAAATATACCTCTAATATTACATCAATGCTGCTATTGTTTCTTCTGGTAGAATTCAAATGAAAATTAAAAGAAACCCACCCCACATTATTTATCAGCCTTAATTCATAGCCTCCTGGATGAAGGTTTTACTGAAGATTCATATTTGGGGTGTCTGATCTGGCTCTAGAAAAGATGTACACTTTTTTCCCCCCACATTGCCAGTATTTTTCACTGCCAGTTATTCCAAGCTTTGTCATTAACACTTAGAAATCACGTAATTGAAGACTAGAAATGTATATAAACATTAGGAAATTGCTGTTGTGAAATGTTTCATCTTCACTGACTCCAAATATGCATGGCCCATGAGAAAGCGAAATTCAAATGTTGGCATACAAATGTGCAAGAGACTTGCAGAGCACAATTTCTGCCTGACTCATTTGAGGGCAAGTCAGCACCCACAGGTAGCTCAGCTCTGCAGCCCATGCTGCCAGTGAGCCGTGGTCCCTCAGTGGGCTGGGCCCTGCACATGGCCAGGTGACTGCTGAGCATACTCTACAGCAACCTAACCACAGTGTCCTACCTTCAGACTTGGTCAGTGATCAGGATGTTAAAAAAAACAAAATATCAATACCATCACCATGACACCAGGACACGTGGCTGCTTCTCATTTCCATGGCTCAGCACAGTGTCTGCAGCAACAGCAAAGCATTCCATGTAGCTTGTCAAGGAAAGCAAGTATTTATATCTAAAACAAAATTGCAAATTTCCTTTCTTTAAATTTTCCCAAGTCTAAGATGACCAACTACCTCAAAACTGAACCCTGATATTATTGTCTTCCTGAGAAATTGCTGTCCTAGAGCTCCTAAGGCAGAGCAGGTAGCCAAAAGAATGAATAAAAACAGGGGCTTTGCTTGTTGAATGAGAACTCTCAGCATACACGTATATGTACATTTACAAGGACAAGGTTTCTTGCTCAAACCCTACTGAAAATTTTATTTTTAAAGGCAAAAATAATATATATGCATTTCTATTTCTTTCAACAGTGCAGTTAAGTCCTACAGAGAAGGTGTTTGCTATTAGTAATAATATACAGCACACAAAAGGTATTTACCGAGAGGAGTTTGTGCCAGAGAGCTGAACCTATGAAGGGTTTCTAGGCTAAACAAATAAGGTACCAAAAGAGTTTAAAAGTTCTTTTGATTAAGTTTTGAATGAACAGGCAGTCTCCACAGTTTTCACAGGTACATATATATCACATAGGTTAGAACAGCAATGCTCTGAGATAGTTCTCTGTTGGTATAATATCTACCACGAGGAATAGTCCAGAGTCGGGTCCTCTGTTTTGTTAACTGTGTGACATAGTGATATGTTCATATTCATTTTACATCTGAAATGGCAATGTTTCTACACAACTTGCATTCAGACTCAATTTGGCATGTTCAGTGAGCTTCCAGATCCCATCTTCTTTCTCTGGATACTGAGGGAGTTCTGATGTGCCCTTGCGCTAAGAAAGGGTTAAAACCTTTTCTTATGTTCCTAGTGGGTTGTAAAAGAAACTGCTGAAGCTGATCAATGACCACTGTTAAGACCTGGAAACCAATTATAAACCTGAAATTTGTGATGAACAAAGCTCTGAAACACTAGGATGAAAACTACTGAATTAGTCTAGTTCATTAAAATCATTAATAGTCATGAAATGAAAACCACCAGAGTCCAAAAAGGCTTAATGCCCTATCCATATTAATTAGATGGGAGCAAATCTGAAGTGAAAAGCAGCACATGCTTTGTAGAATTAGCAATTGCTCTCTACAGACTACACAGATCTCTATTAAAATTCAGTTTAATTAAAATTGATCACGTTAAGAAACTGATGTGGTTAATTAACTGAATTCCTGAACTTCTTTTCATACATTTCACAAATGCATTGTACACTGTTTTCCTGGGTGACAGCTTATGTTGCAGCGAAAATCTTGATTTCACAGGTTAATGCTGTGTGTTCCATGAGGCCTAAAGTTCCAGTGTCCCTGCCAGGAAACCCTGACAGCACAGGGAAAACGACAGGCCTTAGAAACTTCCAAAATCTACCAGCAGAAAGCCTGGTTGGAGTTTTAAACAGTTTCTCTTTCAGATAAGTGTGGAACTCTGGGCACGTATGAGGAAACATCCCAAGAGCTGTGATCTCTTAAGGTCTGTCATTAGAACTACACAAAATACACAGGAAAGCTATAAACAGATGCATACATAGATGGAAGTATAAGCACAGACTGATGTAAACAGCCAGAGGGTTGCTCTATGCAGTTAGTGAATATAAACATGCAGACTGCAACCATTTCAGCTTTTAAACACGTTGTCTCCATGTGTCTCACCAGGATCCATGAAGCATGGTTAAGGCTGAGGGCTTAAGCCAAGAGCTGCCCAGGAACACATTGCTGGCTCAAGCTCCAGTGCTTGTGTTCTGTATGGAGACTGCCAGGGCCCCGGCAACCCAGTACCTCCAAGAGTTTGCAGGATCATTCTCTAAACAATGAGGTAACTGTTTCCAATTAATAGTGGACTTGGCAATGCTGGGTTAATCATTGGACTCGATGATTTCAAGGGTCTTTTTCAATGTAAATGATTCTGTGATAAACCATTAGTGCCCTACCAGCTTCAGGGGAGTGAATTGCATCTCATGAAGATTCATTTTTATCATATAATTGTCTTTTTAATAATATCACTGTTTTAAACAATAAGGCACTGTGAATTGTGCCATTCTTCTTTTGGTAGGAAGACTTCAGAATTTTCTTTTCCATGTCCCATTCATGGATGTGGTTCAGTCTATGAAAGCAACTTGCCACTTCTTACGAAGTACTGCTGCAAACGATTATCATCCTTCCCCAGAACCACTTCTTACAAAGTATCAGCAAATGGTGCAGTGCCTGCCCCTTACATCATGCTGTAAAAGAGGACATCAATGCAGCTGCTGTTTGAAAGTGGATGGATGACCATCTCTCCAATACAGCATAGAGGATCATGCTACAACATCTAGATTAACATCTGAACTGCCAACCAAGTGGCTTCCCAGACTTTCAGGGAGCAGACTGACACATGGAATCTCAAAGACATAAGCAATGGACACAACCCAGGGGACACCTCAGCGATAAAACCCAACATTTTAGAATAAGCAAGACAGACAAAAGTGGCCAGACAACTACTGAAGGGGTGTGGATATCAGGTCTGAAAATGGCACTAAGTATAAATGGAGGCTAAAATAATTACCCAGGAATTATAATACAATAAATATAAAGAAAAGAGTTTTACATATAAATTTTACATGCCTTTGTTTTAAATTCAAATCTATATGAATAATGGCACTGAATTTGGTATAACCACATCTCATTCTTCATTACTTCTGACCGCAATGTAAATGCTAAAGCGGTATTTTCTTCTCTGAATTCATTTTGCTAAAATAAAGTGCATCTGACTAGGATATAAGATACACAACAGACTCTTAATTCCCTCGTGGCCAAACCCTTGTTAATGTCTTGGCCTGTTTCAGTAAAATGATCATGGTTCAAGTAATGTAAAACACATGCATTCAATCATTTTCCTTTTCCCTAAAGGCAAATACTTTCTTATCATGGTAAAACAGGAGTCATGTGCTCATGCATTGGAGAGCCAAAGTTCTTTTAAGCCTCATCAGGAAATTGAACGCTTACTGTAACCTATCGTTTGGAGCTGCAGAGTGAAACAAAAGCATAATGCAAACAAACACAGGAGGTTCAGTCAGCATTATCTAGTATTGCATAAGCCTAAGCAGCTGCCTTAGAAAATGAGAATACACAAGCAAAGACCCAAAATCAAATAGAAAAATTTAACTTTGGGGGAAAAAACCAAAACCATCCATTCATATTTAAATCAGGATTTCATAGTTAATAGTTAAAATACAACCAATTGAAATGAGATGCTTGTGATATGCTTGCCTTGGAAGAGGGGTTGTTTCTCCCAAGTAACCACAAAGATGGTAAGGCCTTAACACAGCAGGCGTGCTCTCTCTAGTTGTGCAGCATCTTTTTGTAATCCTCCTTTGGTAACAAAAAGGGAATAATCATACTCAGAAAAACTGAATGACAGTACAACTGGATGAAATATAACAGAATGAAAGAAACTACATGGTAATTAAAGCAGGTTCTTCACTGGTAAAAAAAAAAAAAAAACAAAAAACCAAACTTAGAAAATGATACTGTAAATTGCCTTACACCGGTTTCTTACAGACTCCTATATTGGATCTGCTGGTTCTCAGAGGGGCTTCAAAATTTCCTGGGCTAATACTTTGAACCACATCTCTTCCCTGAGCAACAGAAGAATAAATGGGAATTGCCCCTTTCAAAGTAAAAGTCTGGGGAGCTGACTGGAGTCATGAGAGGTGACAGAAAGGGAACAATAAACATATGAGGATTAAATCTGTCCTTTATGGAATGGGGTCAAACCCCAAACCCTGAATAACTTCCCAGGTGCTCACTGCTGGATGTTCAGTGTTCTCTAGAGCCACTCTAGCTCCAGTATCTTTAAAATTCTGCTTCCCAAACCTGCAGCTCCACAAGCTCCCAGAATGCCATGGCTCCTCAGGCACACGAAAGTAACACACTCTGATAACCAAAAGGGCAATAAGGAAGCCCTTCCCCATCCACCCATGCATCCACCCTTTCCACCACGTCTTTCCCAAGAAAGGTGATCTTCCAAAGAAGAAGATCCAAGTACATTAAGGGTCAACTCTCCACTGCTCTAGCAACTTCCTTTTCTTGCTGCTAACATGGCTTAAAGACAAGCATTAAATCCATTTCAGCAGTGGATGACACAACCTGTCAGTGGTCTAGAATGAAAGATGGCATTAAACAACAACAGAGAACAATCTTTCTTAGTAATTAAAATAGGATTCAAAATCAGATCATACTTTCCATACCTGAAATGACATAAATGAAGATTTACATTTTATTCAGCCCTTTTTAGCACTGCCTTAGCCTACAAGTACCTTTCTGGCAGAGCAACAATTTTCACCGTACATGAGGAACAGCACCCATGAAACAATTCCATGTCATGAACAGGCACATAATTTTGAGTACATCAAAATTACTTATTATTTCATAATAAGTACTTATGAAGGAAATTACACCCCCAAAACTGATTGATACTTAACACAGCCCAAATATTCACCTGTTTTATAACTATGCAAAACTACTACAGATCTATTAAGTTACTGGCTTTCTCCTACTTATATGTGAAACCAACAAAAAGGACATAGAAAACCCTTGATTTGCCACTGTACAACATCATATGCAGCAGCCCAGTTTAAACAAATTAGAAAGACAAAAGCTCCAAACTAAAATCCACATCTATTTCTTTCACAGTTAAAAGTCAGAAACTTCAGAAGTAAAGATGTTTATCAAAAGACTAGTTTAAAATCAATGATAGAAAAGCATTATACTTCTTTATATTGTCAACATCAGTAATTCTTTTGTATGCCTCATACACAAAATTTTGGAATTTGATAATTCCTCCTCTGGCTTCTAAATACATCTTGGGCCTATTACCTGCAGCAGTAGGTACATAATGCAGACTTTGTCTGGGCCCAGGGTAGAAGATGGTGTAAATCATTTAAATGAACATGTGGAAAATGGAGGCACTGCCAGAAAATGTAACTGCTGGACTTCATTTCCAAAGTCTGCCTGAGTGCATTAAAGGGAAACTGCAGAAAAATTCTCACAGCTGACTTTGTAAAAACCCAGGCAATATCAATTCTCTGTAAAGCAGTGCTAAAGCTACACTAGGGTAGTTTAGTCCAGTATCTTGTCAACTTGTTAGCATGAAATCAATGAATGTATAGAACTTGCGTGTCTCATGCTTTCCTATGCACAGATTTAAAGACTGCATGGAATATTAGAGATTGTTTAATTATTTCTTGATGTATTCCTAAGTAAGTAAGGATAAGTAACAGCTGCAGTCAAAATGTGGAGCTGATAGGTACTTTTCCCTAGATTCTATTTATTCATTTTATTTCCATAATGATTGTATAATTTACATAATTATTATAATTCACATAATGAGTATTTGTATTCATGGGTACCTGAAAGAAATGCTGTGTTCACACACTGAACATTTACTACTTTCTGAAGGTTCAGGCTCATCAGGATATTTCAAAGGAGTGTTTACCTCGACTGACTTCTAACTTGATGAAACTCCCACCAGTTTCCGACAGACTTGTTAAGTCTCCTGTCTTTTGTCATCTTCCTTAGTGTGACCCTTTACCCTACAAGAATTGTCAAAATGTAAAACACATAAAGTGGAAACAACCAAACGAAAGTTTCAGGAGAAGGAATTAGTAATTGGATTTTATACATGAAAGTCTCCCTCACCACACAATTGCATGTGAATGAAAAACTTTTGTTCTTCTTGCAGTTTGGGACAGTAATGTTTTCTGTGGATGTATGAAGTACAAAGATGCTTCATGCAAATTATATACCTTGTCATAAGCAGAGTTGTCTTACTTAGCCAAACACACTAAAGTTCGTTACTGGTAAAATATACTCATTATTTCTACAGTCAGATTAAAACCTTCATCTTGCTGCTGAATTGAAAGAAAAATGTTATAAAAATTACAAGTTAAAGCACCTAGAATGATATGGAAAATGCTGGACAGGAAGGAGGATGATACACACAAGGTTCCCACTCTCAGTAAGTTACAGTTTATCATATCATACCAGGGCCCCTGCTTCAATCATCTATTCTTCTGCTGTGCATAGAGCAAGGAGCAGGGAAGCAAACTCTTGCGCTAATTTTGCATGAAAACACCATCTGGCCCAAAACAACTATCTAGGCAATATATCTATTAGAGCCTAGATATGGTCAATATGATATTGAAAGGTCAAAGAAGGGTCTAATTATATGCCTTAGTACTTAGAGGCCATGGTCACTGGAGCATGAACATAATCACTCAGGCCAAACAAGACTCATTTATAATTTTAATTATCAGTGAATCAGACATCTCTTGAAGAGTTGTCCATGTAAAAGAATTATATGACTGTTTCTCAAAATAGCTGTCTTGTTTGCCTCTGAAACAACCCCTTGAGATGCCCTCAATAATTCCCTGCTGATATATTTAGAATCCATCAATCTTCTCAATCACTGCATGTTAACATATTTGGAGTATTGTATAATTGCACACAGAAAACCCACCTTGTGTTCCAACAGTACGATGTGCTATAATGGGGTTATCAAAAATCCAGAATTCCAAACCTTAGCTATATCAAACTAGGGCTAACCATACAATTCCACTCACTCCCTTGTGTGTAATGATGCAACATGTACAAAATGGACTGCAATGATACTTTAACAAGTCTCTTGCCTCATACATTGTAGAGGATAAAGTACTTTGCAGGGAGAGAAATGAGCTGTAACTAAAGGAACACTCACTCTAGCTGTTGGGGGGAAAAAAGAGGTTTTGTTTGAAAGAGACCAGGATGATACAAAATGAAGGACATGTCAGTAGATAAGCTGATCTGGAAAGTGTACAACCTTTTCACCTGCCAAGGATGCTATATGACATTATATAAATCACTTGGATCACTTTTTCCCCTCAAATAGAATCATAGGATATACTGAGTTAAAAGGGACCCATCAGGATCATCAAGGTCAATTCGTGGCCCTGCACAGGACACCCCAAGAATCCCACAGTGTATCTGAGAACGTTGTTCAAACACTTCTTGAACTCACACAGCCTTGGTGCTGTGACCACTGCCCTGGGGAGCCTGTTTCAGTGCCCAGCCATCCTCTGGGTGAAGAACCTTTTCCCTGACATCCAACCTAAAGCTCCCCTGACTCAGTGTCAGGCCATTCCCTCAGATCCTGCCCTGGTCACCACAGAGCAGAAGTGAGTGCCTGTCCCTCCTTTCCCCTTGTGAGGATGTTGAAGACCACAACGAGGTCTGACCTCAGTCTCCCCCAGGCTGAACAGACCAAGTGCCCTCAGCCACTCCTCACATGCCTTCCCCTCCAGACCCTTCACCATCCTTGTGGCTTCCTTTGGATGCTCTCTAATGGCTTCATGTCTTTTTTATATTGTGGCACCCAAAGCTGCCCCCAGCACTGGAGGTGAGGCTGCCCCAGCTCAGAGCAGAGCAGGACTATCGCCTCCTTTGCTCTGGCAATGCTGTGCCTGATGTCCCCAGGACAGGGATGTCCCTCCTGGCTGCCAGGGCACTGCTGGCTCACATGGACCAGGAGCCTCATTCATGGACCAGGAGCCTCAGGTCCCTTTCCACACTGCTGCTCTCCAGCCTCTCGTTCCCCAGTCCACAGACCCAACCAAGGCTGCCCCATCCCAGAAGCAGAATCCAGCACTTGCCCTTGCTAAACTTTGTACAGTTAGTGATTGTCCATCTCTCTAATGTGTATGAGGTCTCTCTGCAGGGCCTCTCTGCCCTCGAGGGAGTCAACACCCTCTCCCAAACTTAGATTCTGATCCCTCCAAATAATCACAGCTGATCTGTTGAGTTACTGAACTTTGGTTCCCTTCTCACACAGCCATGCCCTCTCCTCAGGGAGGAAAGCACCACCCTGGCAGAAGGTGGGTGCACCCCAGGTCTGACTGGCTCCCAACAGCCTGCAGCCACAGCCAACGCCAGCATCACAAAGTGCTGCTGGATGCACTCACAGCCACTGTGACTGCTGCTCTGAGCACCGTGCATACAGAGTCTGCTTCCAAAACAGCCTTCAACAAGAATAAATGCTGAACACTACAATTTAAGTCTCAGGGAAAAATGTCTCACACACAGAGTTTAGTCATTGTATTGAGTTTGCAAACAAAAAGAAGGAATGCTTAACACATTTGCCCAAGTTTAATACTATGATGTGTACTGCTGTTACCATCCATTTTACCTACTTATAACTTAATGCAGATTTCTCCCATGTTTTGAAATGTCTGGGGAGAAAAGGAAGAGATAGTTGTGTAGTCAAAGCAGCTGGAGTAAAACATAGAACCAGAATCAAAGAGAAATATACTTATCAAATAGAAAAAGGTAATAAATTGGATCATTTGCTTCCATATTTCCTTTCAACCATTAATCAAATCCATTTCCATTTCTAATTTTACAATTTTTCTTTTCTTTTGACCTTTAATAAAATGTTTCAATTGATCAGGGTAATAAAAATGTGAATTATATGAGCTGGCACAGACAAAGAAAGACCATTGAGTAATCTGTGTTCCAGATATAACAAGGAAAATGCCTGTGATTAAGCATGGACAAAAAGGTAACTTAAAAAATTCCAAGTATTCTATTTTTAACTTAAGAATTCAATAAAGTACAAACTTCAAAAAAAAAAGAATTCCAAACATGAATAACCAAAACCAAGGCTTTACGAGACTGCAGCTGTCATTGAGTTGACATACAGAATCTATTTCCTCATTAACACAAATTTTTTTAGCACAAATAAGAACATATTTTCATTTGCTCTTGAAGTTTACTTCAATTATATCCCAAACACTAAATTGCTTAAATTGTTTCATGGCAAAAGCACTTAAAAGTAGTTTTTTGGATTTTCTGAACACCAGCGCAGTACTGTCAGCAAGAATGTAATCAAAGCAAAAAGCCTGCTGAGCCTGCCAACCAGTAATATTATTTGTTTCAATAGCTTTCCTTTGAATAGAAGTATTGATTTTCTACATCAGAACTCTTCTACAAAGAGCATGAAAAGAGAAATTAGACTTCCTATTTTTTCTCCATCTTATTAAGGACCATTGTTGAAAACTAGCAATAGAGTCGCCAGGGATTCAAAAGTTTGAGCTAAATAGATCAGCCATTTAGGAATTCTAGGAAATTTTTCTTCTTTTGTAAGAGCTCCTACTATGGGGCAATGCCATTCCTTCCGGAATGGGTAAGGCCTTTTCCCTTGCATACAGGCAATTAGCTAAATTGCATTATTCCATGACCATCCGGCCTCAGCTACCTATGTTCCTCACATAAAGTTCAGGTAAGTGAAGGCATTTTGAAGGGAGGGAAAATCAGAAGCATAGAATGAAGGGTGAGAGTGAAAGGAAGTGGCTGAGCTCTGGGAAAAGAGATCAAGGTCAGAGGTGTCTGGGAGAAGGCAACAAAGGGGATTATGATTACCAGGAAACAAAATTTAAACAAATCCAGCACTTCAGAAGACTTCTTAGCTCAGAAAAATATCTACATGCCAGGAGAAATCCCTAATGACAGGTGGTTCAACAGGTTTTATTACTCCTTCAGCAATGTCCCCAGCCTGCCAAACCTACCTACAGTCACAATAGCCTAGGAGGACTTTCAGAGGTCTCAGGTAGCAATGCCCTTTAGTAATGCTCTCTCAAGTAATAGCAACATCTTTTGACTTCCACGACTTAATAGCTATTCTTAAAAAATGGGCAAGGAGCTAGTGAGCTACTACTGAGTCAAATTTAGTGGGATTAGTCATATACATTGAAGAACAAAGACTCACTTTTAAATTTTCACTTAAAAAGTATCAACATTTATTAACATATTCATTATCATTGCTGAAGATCAGTTTTCAGTGGTTACAGTTCCATCATTCTACAATAAATTTGGTGCAGTTACTTTCACATCAGCATATTTAAATTAGAGTTAGCAGAGCTACAAAGCAAAGATTTGCCCCCACTATCATTACAGTATTGTTGCCAACATTGGTTGAACAAGGGTGACCCTGGAGTACCCCTAGTGACAATTACTGCAACAGGATCACTAAAGAGACACGAGCAACATATTGCCTTTGCACTCTGACTACACACTTGGGATTAGAGATGTCCAATAAAAGACACAGCGCTCCATAAAGAACAGGCAATGACATTTAACTTCCAGGATTCTGATCCCAAGGAGGGAACTCAGATTTCAGAGTCTGATGTGCGCAGTGCATGGAGGAACTCAACATTTCAGAGTGGGATTCAAAACAATTAGTGCACTTAGAGGCCAGAGAAAAATCTAAGTACACAGAGCTTCTTAAATGCCAGAATGAAAACATTTATTCAGAGTTGCAGACAAGTTCTAGCACACAGGGTACTGGACCTTCCTCTTAGGGCAGGCTTATGTGATCTGACACAGGGTTTCCTAAATATGACTGATATGGTGGTGATTACACTGTTCACCCTCATACACTACCAGAGCTCTCATACTTTTGCTTAGAGGGTGTAAGAGGTCACGTACAATGCCATCCTTACCTAACAAGGTTCAAGTCCATGTTTGCCAGAAAGGAAAGCCTTCCCCCAGGGTATGTATCAAATAACAAAACAGTTCCTGTGATTCTTCCTGCTAGCTCTGTGCTGTTATGCAGAAAGAAATAATGACCTAAGGGGGAAAAAAACCCCAACCCAAACATGAGAAAGAATGAGCATAGCTTGTTTTAATGACTTTTTTAAAAGACTTTGCCTCTAGGTTCCCAGATGTTTATCTCGGCTCCTGAGCCTAATCTGGGATAGCTTCTACCCCACCAGCAGTTATCTGTACGTGCACAGGTGTCCCAAAACCAGAGAACTGAGGCTCCTTTCTAACACTGCATGGCACAAACACTACACCACCACCTCAACCATTCAGCTGTTCCCCCAGCCGCACTGTAACATCACTCATGCCCTGCAAATTTCTGGCTTTCCTTTGTAATTCCTCTCATTTTTCTGTATTTTAATCCATTCTTTCAAGCCCTAACACATTTGAAGTTATCAGTTTGAACTTTGAAGATAAGTAGGGCACTATCTCCCCACAGGAAAAGCTCCCACATTTGTGGGAGAAGCAAACAAGTGATTAGAAGAGTCCAATACAATTTCTCTTTTTTCTGCAAAAGAGAGAAATGGGGTGGAGGGGATCCAATTAAAGGAGAACAACTAAGGAGGAAACTTCACCCCCAGCTTAAACAAAATCTTCAAGAGGAAGTTGTGATTACTACCGCGTGTTGGAGTATCAGTACCAGTTCTGAATTAAAAAAAGGATATTCAAACAAAAAGCATATTAACTCAAAGTGCACATTTTTATTTAATTAGAGGTAAAACAGAAAGACCAGTAATAGGTCAATAATAATGACTTATTACTTCCTTTATGTGACACATTTACAATAAATGGTAATTTACCATTAGAGACTTATTAAATTTTTTTCTGCTAAAGAAATGAACATTTGTCATGTGGAGAAAGAGAACACTCTCCATTTCCAGCTCGAGGATTTGCATTCAACAAGGCAGTCAGAGGATATTACAGACCCCATTCCCCCTTTAGCAATGCAGGAAGAATTAAAGCATAACCATGTATGACATCATTCCAGCTGTACGCTGATGGGCTACAGATCGTTTCATCCATGCTATTTGAAAAACATTCCACTTTCCAGTCATTAGACTTGCTAAATGGATTCACCTGCCATACCCTTGGAATCATTAAAAAAAGAAAAAAAATCTTTGGCACACAGAACCGTACTTCAGTTTTATTTTTATGGCTGATGTACTATTACTTTTACGTCCTAAAAATAACTTATTTTTTCACTTTCTCCATTGTAAAATCCAAAAAATCTACATCTACATTCCCTGCTTTTATTCTTGCTCTAGGCTTATGTCAAAGTTTGCGATTAACTATCTCAGCAAACAGATATAACATGACTTTCTAGACAAAACTTGTCATTACCAGGGCTGCCCTGTGCCTTGATATTTTTAAATAACTGCCTGTTAGCCTGTTTCAAGGAAAACAGGATCAGTTTACTTGTCTGAAGTCTACTTCTGTTAACTTCCTTAATTATTTGACATGAAGATAGAGAGCTGCTATTTAACACTTCTTCCAGTCACAGGAAAATATCTCACCATTTGTGCACTCATTATGGCTCTTAACTTCAGACTCATTTGAAAGCTTCAACTCTACAGGTGGGATTTTCAAAGCTGCCTCTAAGTCATTAATTTCTAATTGGACACCCCAACCCTCTAGGCAAGCTCTAAAAATCTCATCCTAAATAATCAATATTCTACTCCTTAATAACCTGATCTGCAAAAGAGTTGACAGGACAAAACATCCAGCTACTGAAGGGAGACTGCTGTGATCATGGCAGGAAAAAGAATAGATTGTATACCCTCATCTTAATGGTAGGATTATTTCCTATTCCCCTTAAGGTGTGAAAGGGACCAGACCGACAAAGGATGGAGGAGGAGAGGAAATCCTCAGGGAAAAAAACAAATTAATCCATAATCAAAGCTTCATATATATCAGAAAAACAGAACAGATTCAATAGTGCTGTGCACTGCTTGGGTGTATATTGAGAATAAGTGTAAAGCAATGTGATCTAGATGGCAAGAAAAGCCGAACAGTTAAAGGGGATGATAAAATTCTGCATAATGCCATAAAGCAACGCATTTGATAAAAATAAAAATTTTTAAAAAAAAGGTATCATTGCAAATATAACCCCACATTTTTCAAATGTGCAAGATGGGGACTTAAAACACCAAAATAAATATCAGATCCTACTGGGTTAACTAATAGTTAAATATGAAATAAGATTTCATTCAGAATATACATCAGCCTGAGTGACCTAATGAAAATGAGAGAACTAATTATATTAAATCTAAGGCAACAGCAGGAAAAAAAAGTCAGAGAAACATTTGGGAATATCTCACCAATTCAAGACTGTAAATAATTTGAAACATACTCTCCAAATACATCAGAAAGGGGGAGAAAGTAATCTAATATAGACCATCCCTAGTCTAATTAGCAGGCATTTGAACAACTGCATTTTCTCAGAGGGAAGAAAAATAACCCTCCCAAAACCCACACATTTAAAATTTTAATTATTATTTTCTCTGAGTTTCCTACATTCTATAACAGTTACAGAACTGGGTAATAATTACACTGTGGAGTCCTTCCAAAATAAAATACCCTTAGCCACCTTGAAGCAAAAAAAGAAGGATTCTATTTGTTTTAACATATTGTATTTAAAAACACCCAAGTCTTCACATTTTGACATCCAGGTAAGTCAGTGTAACCATAATACAGCTCTTTCCCTTAATGGTTCAGCCTGTTTGTTCTACCTGACACTGAGATCTGATAGAGCTTAGAGCACCGCAGTTCTCATCACAAAAGACTTGATCCTTAAAGCACTAATTACACCCTGGCGTTTGCAGGCTGGATAGCACCCTCCATTCTTGTTACACTGGGCAGCAGAGCATGACGAGCTGCAGCAGAGGCGCAGCAAAATCTGGCAACCAACATTGCCACAAAATCCCGTGTGAGGATGCTATCCAAAGAGCTGCCTGTGGCAAATACAGGGGAGTGCAAACACAAGCACAATCACTGTAGGTTTACAGATGAAGGATACTCACTGCAGCAGTCACAGCTCTTATCTTTTCACACATATAACCTGCAGATTATTAGAAATGACAAAATGCTTCCTCACAAGAATTCATCATAAGCATCTGTGCAGGTTTTACAAAAATTTAATCAAGAGATGTCCTTCTTCAAATTTTCTATAAAACTTCCTTTGCCTCTGCCTTGATTTTTGCACAAGTTTCCTGATGACATGGATTATGCATGCAAAACCACAATAAAAATTGTATATCTTCAGCTTTTTTTTTTAATCAGGTTTTTTAGCATTAGGTGTACAAAAAACAATTAAAATTTTAGTACAGCATCTGACAAAGAAATCCAAATTTCCTTACTTTGATAATTTCACAGCTGACTCCTGATACAATCTTGTAAAGTGCCTATTTCACATTTAGTCTGACTTGAATTGGTAATCCGAAATATTTAAAAATATTCTGCTATTAATACTGCTCTGTAAATCAGCAGATGATGTCTGGAGAGATGCAGTGTTATGAGTCTCAGATATTTCAAAATATTTTAAATAGATCTTTTCATTTTGAGTATAACTAGGAGATGTAGTTCTCACTGTTTTGTTTTATATAATCACTGTGTATGTAAAACTAAAGGAAAATTAAAGGGAATTTTGCATAATGAAGGAGCTCAGCTTTTCAGTGAAGAGGCAGTGTGGACTGAGCAGGGCAAGTCCTTAAGTAAGGTCAGCATCAGGATTTTAATGTGCACAATTCTCTTTGTGACTTTGTCCAAAGACTTAGTTCATACTCAATTAATTCTACATTCTCCACATTTCTAGCTATGGCAACACAGAAATTATGAGAGTGATGATACTGGGACATCCTTTGAGTTTCTCCCACTCATAAAATACATTAATGATGCTTTTCTTTCTAGTATATCAGTAGCTAGTGACTTTGCTGCCTTCTTCTAAAAAGGTATTGCTGCTATTACCAAATAAAACTCTAGAGCTGCATCTTTCTGTAAAACAGCAGGAATTATGAACAGAGTTATTTTCTTCTTAGAAAGTTCTAGAATAGCCTGAATGACCAAAATGGGGCAGTGCTTTCCACAGACAGGCCTGCACAGTGTGCAACTGTATTTCAGGTCAATTCAGTGCAGTGTGAAATATTGTAGCAGGTGGGAAGAAGCCACACAGCTCACCCATACACCGAGCAGCCAAACAGACTAGACTGCAACTGCAAAATGAAGGTGATCATCCATTGCAAGTTAAGGATTCCCACTGTGTACACGCACTTGTACCAGTGCCAGCGCACACCAGGCACTGTGCACCCTGGGCATTCCCAGGTTGTTCAGGGAATTGCTTTACCCAGTTTTTCATAACACATGCTATGCTAGAGGCAACTTTTACCCCCCACTTCATTCCTGATATGAAACGGGTGGAGTCATTGGAGAGCTAGTGCCACTTTGCCTAGACAGGAATGCTGCACAACTGCATGTACTGCATTTTGGACTAAGAAATCCTGGGACATGAGGTAGGAAAGAAGAGACCCCACGTTGTGTATCGGTGACAACACAAGCAAAGCACTGACACCTTTTGTGTTCTCACTGATGTCCACACACAAAGGTACAAGGATCCCAAAGAACAGAGTCCCCAGAAGAGCACATATCTGCTTCTTTGTCCCAAGTAATTTCCCCCCACATTGTGCTGAATCACCCCAAGCAGTTCCTCTGTGAATATGTACAATTTTCCACAGAGATAAATGGGCAATTGAAATGTAAAAGCCCATGACCGTTCACTTTCTATATATAAAATGCTGTAATCTTGTAATCAATATGCTATTTAACACAAAGCCAGTGCAGCCCCTGGGGGAGGGGAGCTGTGCTGGGAATAGTTAGTTCGGGTGATAAGGTTTGATGCTGTCTTTCTGGTTCATGGAAATAAACAGGACCTAAACATTGCAGCTCAACAATGCTATCTGATGGTCACAGTGCCTCAGAGCCATCAAAAACAACAACAGAACAGTAAGGCAGGCCTTGAAAACAGAGCATACCTGTTGGTTCCAGGCATCTACATTGTAGGGCTGAGAGGGAATTCCTTGCCACTTACCACAGCACTGACAGGGGGTTTTGAAAATTCATGGCCAGCTGGGAGAGGTTAGAAACTAAAAAAAACCAACTCACTAAAAAAAAACCCAAACTCAAACTAGCATTTTTTGGCAGAACTAAAAACACTGTCAAGTTTCTAATAATTTCTATTATGAAAGTGTTGTTATGTAGGAACATTTACAGACTCTTACACTTTAAGAGAACTCAGAGAAGAAACAGAATAGCATCTACTGAACACCAGTGGTTTACAGAGACTATTTCAAATCGAATTAAAGTACTAATCAATTCTTTTAATCTGATAATGTTCTACTAGCAAATATAACCATTTTTTAACAAAAGCATCTGATGCTACCATTTCTTTGGATTTAATTAGACAATAAGGAATTAAAAGACAGCTAGATGACTAGACTAGATGACTTTTGACTAGAAAGTCAAAATAATTTTAAATCATTAAACAATTTCTAGATATGTATCTAAGTAAGGTGCTGCCTTTCTGACCACTGATGTAGACAGACAGTGAATTACACAGATAAGAGCTGTATAATAACTGACTAGAAGCAGGGTATTTAATACAGAAATTGTCTCATGTGGAATAGGAGGGTTGTCTTAGTTTTAGTTAGGATTTTCATTTGTACTTAGGAAAACAGTATGATAATTACAGCTGATAGCAAATTGAGATAAATGGCAAAAATGCATGACATTACAAAATCAGAAGAAACTATGTAAATTAGAAATACATGCAAACATAGTATGTGTCAAAAAAAGATCAAGGCACAGAGAAGTAAATAGTCCACACAGAAAGCAAGCTGTCAAAGAAGAGATCTTTGTGAGATCCCTGTGAGATCTTCCAAATCCTATTAAGCAAAGTTCAACTGTCTTGATATTTGCCACCTTACCCTCTACTGAAAGCTGCAGAGGCAAATGCAGGTGATGTGTCCATCCTTCAGTTTCAGTTCAGAGGCAGCCACATTATAATGTAAACCACTATTGATTTCAGTCCACTTAAATACCCTGGACTGTGAACTGTGGTGGTAGTGGACTCCAATTCATAATACCTGTCAGATTTAGCTCCCACAGCTAAATCCACAGTGGTTGTGAATAAGAGAACTTAGAAATCATTTCAAAGTGAAATATGATCAAAATGAGCAAGTACAGTTTGAGGATATATACACTGAATCAGAAGGTAAATTATCAACTAGATCTTAAGATGGACAATTTAATGGAATGGATACCACGAACCAGGAGCTCAGACACACCCTATTATGACACCACTGCCCGTGTGGCACAGGCAAAAAGAAGTGGCAGAGCTCCTCCCATGCTCTGGACACTCTGCAGTGCAACACAGCAACCCTACAGGGAACTAATTCTCCCCATGTCTCTTCCTTCACCCTCAAAAGTATCTCCCCAAATGAAGTGAGTGTAAGCATTTCATTAACCCAGTCCTCAAAACAGCCTCCCACAGATGTGCTGAACTCCCTGGTGGGGGCAAGATTACCACCAGCATAGCTAAGAAGTCTGTGATATGCAACAATTGCACACACAGGTTGTGGGTTCCTCAACAGCTTGCTTTTTAGTGCTTTTCCTTCCCAAGCCTACATCTCTTCAGACCTATGAAAATGGGTATCTGTGTAAGGTTATGACCTTCCATAGACATCCACCATCCAAATTGTAGTTCTGTCTCGGTTTGAAAGACAGGTGTCTGCTAAGAGAGGTTGAACCCTCCCTTAGGACAGAGAATGTGATTTTCCCCTCCCTCCAAATTATTTAATTTTAAAAAATCAAGAGCTTTCAGGCAAAGGTGTGGGAAAAAGAATAACAGTTCTTTACTAGTATCTATAAACAAGCAATAACAATAATAACAACCACAAATAGAACCAGAAATCAATA
>VZRM01004751.1:407765-512928 GCA_013397955.1 Grantiella picta
AAAAAAAAACCCAAAAAAAAAAAAAACAAACAGATGGTTATATTCAAATTCTCACCATGAGAAGAATATAAAGTGTGTAAAATGCAGTTTCTCTGCCTGTGTTTTCAGTTCAACTTCTCTATGCTTGACTACAGGTTATCAGGATAAATGATACTTTCTTTTGAATTCATTCATTCACTAAGAGTTTTTAGCAAAAGGATAGCCTGAAGTCTTTATATGATGTTAAGGTTCTTAAAGATTTTGTCTGCAGAAGCTAAGCACTTATATAATGAAAACCACAGGAGGACACAGAATTATTTAATTCCACAGCTTTGTCCCAAGGAATAAATCTGCTCAAAACCTGGAGTCTTAAAATACATGACCCTCTTAAAGCATGATCTATTGTTCAGATGACTACATACAAATCAACTGATAGTGCCTGATATTGTTTCACCTAATTACATCTGAAGCTTTTCTAGGAATATGGTTCACATAATTACCCTTTTGCATGCATGCAGGAAGCCCCACAAAAACCAGTAAATCAGCAATACCTGTGGGTAGCAAACATATTTCACATCTCCACATTTTCAAGCAGTGAGAAAAGCTCAGTTTCCACCAGTTTTCATAGCAGTAGGAGGCTGGGCCTTGCTCATTTGAAACATTCCAGGAGGCTCCAGATGCAAACCATGATCTGGTCACTCATCAGACAGGCATGTGTCCTAGGTTACAATACAGATTCATTTAAGTATTCTATTACCACCAGCTGTGGGCCGTTAGCTGTTATCACCTGCTAATGACCCACCCCGGATAACAGACAATGGGCCATCAGGGACCCACCACATGACTCATGGACTTATAGCATCCCATTGTGGGATGCTCTGCCCAGGAGGGAGGAGCCAAGCATTCCCACCTGCATATAACTTGGCCTTGTAACTGCTTACGCTAGCCCTGTCTACTGGGCTCCCAGAGGACAAGAGCTACCACTGGACCTTCAGCTGGAGACCAGCCCTTCACAGGATCACTGCTTCAACTGAGCTACTTTATTTGGACTGCTACCATCACCCTAACAGGGTGTCAGGTTGTATCTGACTTTGTCAGTGCTTTCCCTTATTTGGACTGCTACCATCACCCTAACAGGGTGTCAGGTTGTATCTGACTTTGTCAGTGCTTTCCCTTGTATTATTTCACTTGTTTTTAATTTTTCTCATTAATTTCAATTTTGACTTGTGATCCCCACTGGTTTGTTTCCAAACCAATACAGCATGCCATCTCCCCTAGTTCAACATCCCACATGGCACACAGGTAACAGTGTCACCTTCTGCTAGTGAATGGAGCAGGAACATGACTGCTGACAGGAGCAGCAGAAAAAGTGGAGAACAACCCTCCAGTGCCTTGTCACGCCTTTGGGCTGAGGATTAAACTGAATAGCAATTTGGGAACCAATTTTCTCCCAGTCAGCTTGCAATAAGCACCATGATCCCACTTTGGGCCATGAGCTTCTCACATAGATCAAACAAGAAAAAGAAACAAATACAGAAGAGCAGGAGCTAAGATTCACCATAAACCTTCTATTTCTGACCCAAACAGAAAGCAAGCAACCACCTTGTCCTTGCCCTTGCCAAGAGTATGTATTTACAAGCTGGTTCACAGAGGACAACACTTCACCTTCCCCTTCATAAAAACTGTTATTTGGGAGATAAGGAGCAGAAAAGATATTAACATATGATAATTATGCAAACAGGAGGTATTCAGGTGCCTGGATTAAGAGACAATGCTAGAAAGATTTGGGTACAATCACAGAATCACTCATGTTGGAAAAGACCTTTAAGATCATCAAAGGCAACCATCAACCCAGCACTACTACCATTAAACCACGCCCTCTACATGGGCATATCTACATAGCTACATGATTTTTGAAAACCTCCAATGGATGTGTGACTCCTCCACTTTTCTAGGAAGTCGATTTCAATGTTCTCCATCCCTTTCTGTGAAGAAATTTTTCCTACTATCCAATCTAAACCTCCCCTGGTACAACTTGAGGCCATCTCCTCTCACCCTGTCACTTGTTACTTGCAAGAAGAGACCAACCCCCACATCACCACCACCTCCTTCCAGGCAGTTGTAGAGAATGATAAGGTCTCCCCCCACCCTCCTTTTCTCCAGGCTAAGCACCCCCCATTTCCATAAAACAAAATAGGGAATAAAGAGGAAAAATCCATTCTGGTAGAAGCCAGGTCATTCTTGTGTGAATATATGGATGTTCTGATAAGTAAGATAAAGAAAGTTTAGCACTATTGTTCATAGGCAAAATATATTTTCATTTGTCCATAAACCGCAAGCCAAACTACAGCAAAGACACTGCTTGCCTGGAAGCTGACCAAATACATTTTCCCTGAAGCAGCAAAGTACATCAATTATATTCCTCCAAGTCTTTTATTTCTCACTTGGTAGTAATTACTTCACTTCCTCCACATCAGCATTTCATCCTTGCAAAGACGCATGGGGACCCAAAATAAACTCCTAGTTTAGTACAGCATTTAAACACACATTGAACTTAAGTACCAGTGCATTCGGCAGGGATGTTCACATGCTCAAATCACCCTTGTGATTTCTGAATTCAGACAAACAGCATTCTCACTGGGAAGAAGAGCATCCCTCACATGTCCATCAGAGCCCAGAGGAACAATTCTGCCTGGCCCTGTCACCACGTGCACAGAGTAAATACTAAAACATCCTCAGTGGGGAGCAGAAAGACTCCTTCTCCAACAGAAACTACTGTAGCACTGAAGCTATGCAGCAAACAGCAGGAACATCTGGCTATAACATTACAAGATCCTATTAGAAGTGCCTAGGGCTGTGTGAAAGAACTGCTTAAGCATAAACGCTTAAAATGAATAATGGAGCAAAGGAACTTCCATAATGGACAAAAACAATTCCATACTTTCCCTCCAAAAACAGTATCAGATACCACAAATGAATATGTAAAACATCCTAGCCTGAGCAATTACATGGCAGCCTAACTACAATGAAAATCTCACTGTTATCTCAGTGTTCAAAGGCTGGCTTCTATTTAAATCAAAAGAGGTTCTCTCTCTTTTATTTTTAAAACCCTGAGACAAGCCTGGCTGGGTTTTTCTGCGCTCCACAAATGAAAAGAGAGGCTTATATTAGTTAAAAAAAAAGCTCAGAGACAAAACTAGTACATCTATTATAACAAAAGAGCTGATAAAGAATATTCTGCCTCAAAGTTCATGCCAAGCAAGAGCAAGAACCACATAATGTTGACAACAGGTACTTTAAACCTCAGGTCAAGGATAGTTGCTATATGCCCTGTCAATACACTGTTAACCATGATTGATTCGGTCCAGTGACAGATAATCTATTATGCACTCATACTTCAACCCCACTAAATCAAAGGTAGTTTGTCTAGCAGAACAAAATGACACAATATAGGAGAAAGCACAGGGACAAAGTAGTAGTTTTCTTTTCACCCAACATTCTTCTATGATAGAAGGAAACCAACATATAGCAAAAGCTCTAGCAAAACACAACCGCATATCTTTCTGGAGGACGTAGAAGAGGAAAAGGAGAACACTGTAATTAAAAAATAAATGTACTGATGAAGGAAAAGCCATAGAAGTTCTAGCAAAATGTCAGAGAGAGTTGCAAATAGCGTAAACATAAAGAACAAGTGTAGGGAAAAAAAAACCTTCTCTTGGAGTCAAGCTGTGTTGATATATTTATCTAAACCTTTGCAGTGGGGGAACAGAACCAGGCTCACCATTTCTCATCACCTTCAGTCCAGGGAGGGAAAAATAAATTGGATTCCCTCCAAGTATCAAATAGCATAGTTTATATGCTTTTATTGCTTGGCATTGACTTGTAGTTTCTACTTTATTCTCCCTCCTGCTCTTTCCTTATTTAACATGGGTATCTGTCTACAGACAAGATGTCTGGAGACAGCATCTTCCTATGTGTATCCCAACACAGATATCCTGAAGACTGCCAGTGCCCAAGGCCTCCACAATCCACCAGTCTGCATGAAAATGTAGTGCATTCAGCCCTTTTCATTATTCACTCTTAACATCCTGATGTTTGCAGCAACAGTAGACTGTATTAATAACAGGCAACACATTTCTGTGAAACACATGAACCACATTACTCTGTCACCCAGACACCCTTTGTTGGGCACAGGGACTGTAAAGAAAGTGACCAATCCAATACACAGAATTAGCAGAGGATGTAAGTACACCAGGAAGTTGAATACAGGTGCTCTGTGTACATATAGAGCTTGAAGCTGAACACAAAATGCTCTGCTGTTTGGCATCCATACCGTACTACCATGCATTTTTATACAGATTATAAAATAGCAGCTGGTTACTCTGACTTGGATACAAGTGTGACAGGCAAAACTCCAAGGACTGCAAAGCCACCTGCAGTGTGTGATTACAGCACAGCCCCAGAGCAGAAGTGCTGTGTAGACTCTCCAGCCAGTCCTGCCAGTCCAGGACTAGAGGAATGTGCTGCTGTTGGCCACCCTGCGAGCAGAGCTGTCCTTTGCACACCAACCAATGCCTTTCACAGCTGCACAAAGGCATTTTGGGCTGCACTGAAGCACTTGATTGGTATACAGGGGTGTAAAGGGTTAATAAATAAATTCTCACCCTTAGGCCTTTTCTTTTAGAAGTCTACATAGCGTGGGCCAAAACTAATTTTCTCTGCTAACCATATCTAGTGCGAAAAGCTCAGCCATACACAGAGGCTGTGTAATATTTGACAAGGACAAAAAGACTTTGAGAGCAGTGAAATATTAACCTGGAGATAGTGTTCGTGCCCCTCACCAATTAATATGGGACAGAAATAAGTGGGTTACCCCTCAACACAGAGTAAATAAATAGTATTTTACATTCTACTGACCAAGTACAGTATATATTTTCAATGTAAAGTCACTTTACCAAAGCCAAGTAGCCTGCAGGTATTTTGGTGTTTCCTCAGCTTTATTATTTCCTTCCTTTAGATTATACAGACATAGATCTTTTTTCCGAATTAAAGTAAGTATATTAAAGCTGTGTGTAATTTTTCTCCTCAAGCTTTGCAAAGTTGTCAAAGCAAAAAAGGAAAAAAGCCCACCATAGTGATGGTGACCTATTTCACTCCTGTGCAGCCAGCAGAATCAAATTATTTCAGCTTTAAATGTACTGCCAATTTGAAAAATTTAACACAAGCATTTTTCCTTCTATTAATAGAGACCATTAATAAGTAACATTAACAGATTCCTTCCAGCCTTTACAGCATTTCCAATATGCAAACCCTTGTATTTTGTAAAGGCTAAACTACAGAAGACCTCCCAAGAAATGCATGTGGATTAGACCATCAGCTCATATGAACCTACCCTGATACCTTCAGGGATTTAAGGAAACCATTTCAACTTTAACTGGCTGAGTAACAGGCCCACAGCTTTAAAATGCATTTATTTTCATATCCTGACTGACACTGCATACCAACTAATCTAAGTACTTATTCTATTGTGTGCATCACTGAATTAAACTTAATAATACTCAATTTATAGACAAAGTGTAAGGGACCTACACAAGAAGTCAGGACCAGGGCAGAAATAAAAACTTGCATTTCCTGACAAGGAGTCATGTGTCTGACCAAGAAGCCATTCCATCATCAACTTAAAAATAAATCACATGTAAGTTTGACCACAGAGGGGACACATGTTCAGCTGGTACTAATGGGCACAGCCCTTTTCTTGTCAGCACAATTGTGCTCCATTACAGTAGTTCATCTCATCCAGAGTTTATGTAGGTGAAAACTGACTAAACACATGAGAAACAGAAAGCCTAAACACATGCAAGATATGTTTATATGGTCAACCTAAAATTTATCTCATTTCCAATGAAGCTGCCCCCCCACAAAGAAAAACACTTAAATTCAAACTATTTAATGGCACCAGCTAATTAAAGTAGTTGTTTTTAAAGCAGCCCATCTCCCCTCAAGCAGTTAAATTAGACTTTTGAAAAGAACATCAGATGATGTACTCATTTGTTATTACCATAAGAAGAGTGACTTCCTATGCTGGATGATTTTTAAAGAAATCACATGGTGGTGATATAATTTCCCCCTGGTTAAAAACTTTGGTGTGCCTGAGAGGCAAAGAGAGAGAAGGTCGGTCTCATCACACTGCAAAAAGAAATTTGAGAATGATATTTACTGTCAACTTTAGCAATGCTAAACAATTTAGCCACTTATATTCACATATGTTCACTTCACTAGAAGCTGTAAGGAGAAGCCCAGACCATGCTTGACTCAATGGAGAGCACTCACAGGACACAAATTGCAGACTATTTCCTATAACAGACAGAGAAAACACATTGAGAAAATGGAGCACTTGAATATCTTGTGAATAGAGAGTATCTGCCTGATCAACCTGCCTTGCAATCAGTCCGTCAGCCCCAAAAGCACCTGTGCTGCATTTGCTGACTGTGATAGCGCCATACCCTACCACAAATGCATAATTTTAAGAAGAGGCTCACATCAAAATTAGATTTTTTTTATTTTTTTTTTCCCAAGGAAAAAAAAATAAGCATCACACCAAAAGGCACAGTGGAAGGAGGCCACTTCCTCTGAAAAGCAGTATTCCAGTAATATTTGACGTATGACTATTCCAACCCACAACCAACGCCTCAGCCCATCTGTGCCCTGCAGCATGGCTACCCCAGAAACAACACCTGAGAAACAAACGCTGTTGCTGCCTATTTCACTGCATACCTAATGAACTCACACTGGAAATAAACCGGAGTCATTGAAGGTTTAGTGCAGCCATATATTAAGATACTGGCATATTGTTCTCTGTCCAAGAAGACTTCAACACAGGAGACATTAAACCATAAAACCTTTTCTGTGGGGCCAGCAGAGGTGCTGTGTGCCTGCCCGTGTCCATGGCACTCCCTGCACCTTCACAGCCCAGGGAATGAAATACCCACCAGACCAGGCTCCTGCCAAAGAACAGCTATAATTTTAAACGTGTGCCCCGCTAGGAGACAAGCTGCATTTACGCACTTGGGAACAACAGGCTAAGTCCAGTGGGGACTTCCAAAACACACCCAACAAGTCAGGAGGAGCGCACTGAACACACCAAGTGGGGTCTGAAGCAACTAAGGACAAGGTCTGAGCAAGCTCGGGCATCTTCACCACGACCCACCTAAGACTTGCCGGACTTTGGAAAAAGTGCAGTGAGTCGCCGTGAGCATACACACTGGATACCAGCTGCGTGAGGCAAAGATGCAGCGTTTATTTCACCCGCCAATCCCTAGCACAATCCCTAAGCTCTGCCACTCGCCCGGCCCGGCCCTGCCGCGCCTCCCAGCCTTAAACCAGCCGGCCCGCCCCGCCCCGCGGGGTCGCCCCGCCCAGCAGGCACGGGCCCGGCGCTCGGGCGCCACCTGGCGGCGGTGGTGAGGGACAGGCCCTGCCCGGGAATTAAAATGGACAGCCTGGGGAAATTAGGGTCCCGGCGAATGGAGAGCGGTTCCGGACCTTGCCAGAGCGAAGGGAAGAGGCCAACAGGGGGTCACTTCGCTGAAATCACTGAGGCATCCTCTGAACTGTGGGGTTTTTCCATCAGCCAGACAGTCCAACACAGTGTTGGGAGAGAGCGGAAGATTTGGGGATGAGAGACTGTCATTGTGCTAAGAGTGACCCTGCGCCCTGGCCCACATCTGCCCAGCTGCTCTGGTGTTTACAGACCGACACCCAAGCGAGAGGTGTGGCAATAAAAACATGATTTCAAAGAGAAGGAAGTCCTGAGCTGCCCGGCAGTCGTGGCATGGAAGATCCGGAGAGCTGCGTACAGCTGTGCGGGAAGGATCCAGCTGCGGGTCTGAGGCATGGGGAGAGAGAAGAGCGAGCGACAGTACAGGGATTACAGACCAGTATGGACCAGTTCAGACCAGTACAGAGTAGTTCACACAAGCAGAATGGACAGCCACAGTAATGTGATCACCCCCAGCAGAGGTGCAGCACACACCTAACTTCTGCACTCCAAAGAGGTGCTCTGCAGAGCTGTCTTATGTGTGCAAACACTCGGTGCTCTTGGGCTGTGCTAGCAGTCAGAACACGCTTACTACAATAATAAAAACAAAGACTAATTAAGTCTGAAGGGCTTTTTCAATGCTGCGTCAACCTTGTGCAGGATGCAGACATGTGGCACAGCCTCCCTATTCACCACATGGCAATTAAAAAAAAAAAAAAGAAAAAAGATAATGTGTTGGTTCCTCATAGTACCTTCTTTTTGGTTTGAAAAGTGTCCATTCTCTGTGCTATCATTATAGGCCCCTCTGGTGTGTTTTCCATGAGAATTTTAGATGTCAGGATAAGGCAAAAATCTATAATGATCATTATTCTATATTTAAGGACTCTGAACAAAGGACTCTGTTGGGCAGAGGGGCTCTAGGCATTCTTGCTGCTTTGTCTGTCTGTTACAGAGATGAAATATTAGAGTAGAAAATATTATTTCCCAGCACTTAGATTTTAAAATACGTATGTATGTTTGTATTCTGTTGTACTTTCCCTTGATTATATGTGATTCAGAAATGTGTTAGTGCATTTCCTGTCTTCCTGATAACAGTTGTCACTTTTAATATGCTATAGCAAGTCTTGCAAGTGCTAGGATCGATATTAAACCACCTTGAATCCTATCTGTCCTTTTTTTTTTGAAAGAAAATATAATTTCTTAACCTTTCATATCTTGGGGGTCTGCCTCCTGAGCCCACTCCTGCAAGTTGCTGAATGACAGAATCTCTGAAGATTGCAATGGAAATGAAAGGAAATAATGTCTGTTTATTCAGGCATCATTACCATAAAAAAGTAACAAAAATATCAGAAGGAATTGGTACAAATCTTGTTGGTACCTAGGACTAAAAGCATGCTCTTCTTTCTGCAGAGAAAGGTACATTTATTGTCAAAAACAAGTTTTAATATAAGCTTTAAATAAATAGTTTTACTTTACAAAACTACTAAAATATCTTTAGTTTAATAAAAGTTACTCTATGAACCAAATAACAGTGAGATCTTTTACATATAGATGTACTAAACATGACGATGTTAAGGTTTCATATTTTTTTAAAATAAATATGGCATCAGACATTAAATCAGAATAGCTGGAACTCTGAATAAAAGTTCTATTTCTGATTAAACCTGGCAAATGAATAATTTTTATGGTTTAAGTAAGCAAACAAGCCCCAGCATGTTATGGAATGGATTGTATCTTTACATTTGAGATTTTGCATGAATCTAATGTATCCAAAGGAGTCAAATACTATGACTAAAAACTCAGTGGAAATTCTGCCAAACACCTTTCTGCACAGCCACACTGCTGCCTCTATTTTAACTTTGGCTCCGCATTTATCACTGTATGTAAGTTCATTTTGAGACATACATTGACTAATTTTTTAGACTCATAATTCGGGCTTCATACTCCATGAGTGTGTAAGGACAAAAAGCATGTGCTTTACAGAGTATGAGCTGATTCCAGTGGAACTGTTCCTGGAATGAGATCTAACTGATAGGGACCATTAACCTCCCCTGCCACTCCTCATTATTACACTGGCTTTTGGATCACACCTATTGTGCCTGGTATTATCCAGATCTGGCAGTCTTTTCTGACACAAGCCCTGCCTTGGGTTTAACTCATTGAGAAGCTGAGCTCTAGGTACACACATGCTTCACACAAAATGTGTGTCCTTACTGTCCTTATATAGAAATATACCCTTAAGATATATTTCTTATATAAAAATCCTTTCCTCCTGAAGGGCAGCAGGGTAACAGCTGGTACAAAGCTGGGCAAGGCTCAGGCTGATGTTATCAGTGTGGCTGTGACTGGGCTGGCAGGTCTGTGACACCACTGCTTTCAATTGCTTTATCACTTCTTTCTGGTTTTACTTTGCACATATTATAAGCTTCCTATGTAGAGCCAGAGACAACATTATAAAGCCTTTCTAATGTGTTACAAGCCTTGTAAGAAGAGCTCCATCTCAAAAGGAAAAAGGTTTATATATTAAAGAATGCATATAGCAGCAATAGTACAGAAATACATGCTGAATCCATGCCAAATTTAGTTATTGATGGAATTAATAATCATGTAATCAAGACAGAAAGAGAATTAAATTTTGTGCCAAAGACACCAACCACATGTAGTCTTTCTTGTTTAACACATCTAGAGAACTAGAACTTACTATTTATAGATTTTGCAGTCTCGAGGTGCTTTATGCTAAACATACAAAAATAGCACATATCAAGATATTAAAATTATTTCCCAATATAAAAAGCATGCTCTTATTAATGGTTTTATTTTTGAAAGCCTTGGTTATAGGAGAAAGTGCAATACTGCTTCTCTTGATTAAAATGCATCTACTTCCTTAAAGAAAAGTAAACTGTGAAGAAATTTTGCAAAGGATAGGTTTCATTCTTCTTTGCCATTAAATAGCACTAACATTTACAGTTATTTGGAAAAAAAATCACTGAACAATGATATTATTCAATTAATACATCGCAGGGAAATGAAAGTTGTAAGATTGTGATTCGGTAAAGATTTTAAGCAGCTTTGTAATTTAACCTCACTGAGAAAAAGTCATATATTCACATTTTCTTTCTGGGGAGTCTTTCCCTCAACCACTTTTAGTTAGCGGATGTAAATAAAATATGTGGAGAATGCCCCTATGAGTGTGCCAGGCTCTTCATTGCCCACACCTCAGAGTAGACAGTAATTGACTCTGATATTTACATATCCTTTTATTTGAAGGTTGATATGTACTGGTGACTCCTATTTTCGGTAAAGAACTCTGTAGCATGCTTTTATATAGTTTGCTATAAATGTTTATGTCCAGGAGAACTATGTTGCAACGAGTACAGATCTCTACATCATAAGTGCCTCAAAATCAAGTGTTTTAAAGAGATTGCAAGGCAACGAGAAGCCACATTTCCTCCTGTCACATCTATACCATGTTTACAGGCTTATGCCTGGGAAATGTCAGTAAGTCTCTTTACTGTCAGGGGGTTCCAGTTCTGGAGTAATCAATATTCTGTGTCATTACAGAAACTCCTCTTATTAAAACTACTCTCATGATTTTTAAATAGACTTTTCAAAAGTCCAGGCCTCGCTCTCAGTTGCATTAGAATAACCCCATCAACTTCAATTATCTTAAAATAATATGAAGATCAGAGACTTATCATTGTCCACTTGCTGCTATCTATGTAATAGAACACTGTGGGTATCAAATTTAGCTTTTTTCTCTGGAAAATGATTTCTCTTTTATACTTTTAATAATGAGCTCTAACACAGAATCAAAGTGACTTTTAAGAACTTCTTATTTGTTCCTTTTTGATTAATTTCTTTTCCTAATATACCCTAAAAAGTTTAACCAAAATCTCAAATAATGAGATCAGAACTATTTAAATTAAAATACATGTCTAGACTATTGAGTTATATCTCCTTCAATCATACTAAATAATACAAGATGAAGAACCATAGCTTCCAGCCAAGCCTTTTGTGCATTTGGAAAAGCTTTGTCAAGTCTGTGTTCAAATCTGCATGAAACTACATGAAAGTTTTATTCCTAATGTGTATAACCAGTGACACCATTTCATATATAACCTTACCCCATTTCAGTTGTGGTTTGGATATCTATGTATGTTTATTCCCAGTGGTGAAATTTGCCATCTCAATGTGTCCTGGATCTTCAATCTTTACTGTAAGGATATGTCATGTCACAGATTGAAAACAATTTTGTCATGATAATATATGAGTTTGAGGAACCTCATAGTCAAAGAAGGAAACACAAGAGTAGCCAATTGTGCTAAAATTATTAAATAAATAAAAAAAAATACTGAACTGCAGCTGGGAAATAGGCTTTTATCTGAAACTAGTTACAGGCAGGTGTTTCCAGACATCCACAACTATAAGGAAGGTATGTCTTGGTTTTCCAAATTATAGGGCTTAGTCTTACCTTTGGATATATGTATTTTTTATATATATATCGATGCATATATGTATTTTTTATATATATATGTATATGTATTATGTATATGTATTTTCACACAGTAGGGAAAGGGGATAGAAAATTTTCTTCCTAATCCCTTATTTCATATTTTTAAAATTGTTATTATTTTTACTTTTTAGTTTTCTTTTTTTAAATCTTTTTTTCAATTTGGATAATCTCTACCCAGAATTTTTGGCTGTTTCTGTTATTGCTTCAGTAAGCCTGTAATCAATGAGCCTGGCCTAGCCATGACTTTGAATTTTAAATTTATGGTTAAAACAGAGGAACACTATTTCAGCTATGGATTCTGGAGGTAAATATCTGTATATTCACCTCTGGATAACCAGTTTTGTGCTGCCTTACTCAACAGAATTCAGAGCTGAACTGAAGGGAATTTTCAGAATAATTTGGTTAATGGATCCCAGCATCTGTACAATACAGAAATTTATTTCAGAAAAACAGCCCAAAAAAGAAAGAGGTTTGTTTTCAATTACATGGTTTAAAGTCAGAGTGGTTGACTTAACTGGAACATTCCTGATTTACATGGTGAGGATCTTGACTAGTATCTCTAATTCAAAAACAATTTTGAATATGATGCAGATGATGTGACATTTCTTTTTTTCAAAGAAGTCTGTGTTTAGCAAGTAAAGTTTTTTAGTATCAGGTAAATTACATTGTTAATTTACTTGCAGTTTTCAAATCTAGAACTACAATAAGACTTCCCTTTATCAGAAGACACGGCTTAGAATATACAACTTAAATTTTTGTATTAAACTTAATAACACAGGAGACAGGATTTGCGAGAAGACTCTCCAAAAATTTCTTGTGAGGAGATATTTGTACCACCTATGTTTAGATCTAATCTGTGCACAAAAAATATGCCTGTAAATTCCAAAGAACTTATCAAATAATTATAAGACTTAAAAAAATAATTTAACTCTTTTATGATTGCCAAAGACAATCTCACCTGTTCAAGGAAAAATAATATGGTTGAAGTTTTCAGAGAAATTAGAAGAAAAACACGTTTTATCAGAGTAGATGCATTAAGTTTTAGAATGATTTTAAAGCTTATAGGTGCCGGTCCCTCAAGATCTCATGTGAGTTGTGAAATCCAATTTTATTCTCATAACTCTGTAATAAAGTTTCATAAATGTTATAAAGAAAGGTTTTTACTAAGAGTGAACAGAAATCTGAACTATCCGCCCAAGTAATAAAATTGCATTCATTTGTCGCTACGTGTCAGAGAAGAAGTTTTCCTTGTAAAATTGATTGGTAAGTCTTCCTTTTCCACAGGACTGCATTCATTTTTTCCTTCATAGGATATTAGCTTTTTTTGATGGGTTTTCCATTAACATCTGACTAAACTGCTAGGAAAAGAAAAGGCAAACATAAAACAAAGTGAGGGAAATAGTCAAGAAAAAAGCTTTGCAATCATTGATTATATTGCATTCCAACTCTGCAATGTGCTCTGCAGTGCTCAGTTCTTACTCATTGTAATTGGCAATGTGACTGTGGGCTTCCTCCAGCAGCACAAAGGGGTTGCTTGTAAAAGCAGATTGATCATCCTTATAATGGGATAATCCCAAGTGGAAGATCTGATATCACCTGATGCAGACTTGGAAAGGATCCTGTGTTTCTAGGAAAACAGACTTGTGTGCAGTGCTCTGGCAGGAGCACTCAGATTGATCCCCGGGTACCTCCCCCAAACTCCTCTGTCCTAAGAAGATTACAATTAATTGCTGGAACATGGAGCATTTGTCATACTTTCAACTGATTATTATTTTGGGTAGAAAAATCTGATTTTGAAAATGTTTTTAATAACATACACACTTTGGAGAATAATTTTTTTTAATAACGTACACAGTTAATAGAACAATTGTGGCCGCATTTGTTAGCTTTTGTTGCTGCACGTCTCAAAAATACTTTTTTCACCCTGAATATTGCTTTTGCAACTGAAGATCAATAATTGCTTTCTCACCATCATTGAAAAATAATGACATGTCCGTGTATTTGATCAGTTGCAAATTAGGCTCCAGCTGAATGGCATTAATACTTATAATTTCATACATAATGATGAGGTTTAAGGAATGCCTAGATTCCATTTCCACTCCCCCACCAAAATTATCTTATACTTCTATTTACACCTGACTGCTATATGTATTATAATGAAAATATTCCATACTTTTAAAGTCTGTCGTGATTTTCTTGAAAAGGACTTGTATTAATAGCATGGTTTAGCTAGTGAGTGTCTTGGAAAGATATGCTTTGTCTTATTCCTTCTTTTATTGCATGGGAAGCTGGAAAAACTCCAATGAAGACTGGTATTACTATCTTATAAATTACTTTAATATATTTCTCTAAATTTCACACAGTGCTGAATGGCTTTGCCAGTATAAAATGGATAATGTGAATTAAGTTTAGCCTTTAAACTAATTTTCCATATATATGGAAACTCTGAAGAACCTTGATTTTCAACCAGAAAATTCTTGCCATGCCTTATACCTTAGAAATTAATTATTCTGAAAGGAACAATACAATGGCAGAAAAAAAATATAGAGGAGGAGAGAAAAAGAAAATGGAAAAAAACATAATTACATTTTGCAGCACTTTGGCGAATAAAACACACATTTCAACTAAATCAATTAGATCCAACTCCATGTAATTATCCTGAATGCAAACCCATCTTGAATTTAACTTGCTGCAGGAACTATGCAGTTTGCCTGTTTAAAAAGACAGATTTTATCACCAGCTAAAGGCATTTCAATTAAAATTGGAGGCTTAACCACCCAGAAGCCTGCTGGCACTGCCTTGATGAGCTGTGATTCTAATTGGAAGCTCTTGCAGTCAGTGCACAGCAAAGAGCCGTGGCTGTTTTTCCAGGGATGCCCATGTTTTCTGCAGATGTTTCCTACATGGCATGTCTGGAAGGGAATTCATGACGTGCTCCATAGACGGGGGGGAATGAAGAACAGGTCTAGATCCACCTGAACCACAAAGTTGGTTCATTCTGCTTTCACAGGAAAACTTGATTTTCATTATTCTGTATCCCCTAAAATATTTTTCCTTCAGATATTTTAATTTTGTTACTTTGCTGGTGGAGTTAAAATCTCTTCTGTCCATCCAAGCAAAGGCTAGAGGGATTGGTTATATGCTAGAACACTTTTATGTGGAGGTGACCAGCTTGATACACCTTCAAATGAAAGCTGTAGCAATGGTAACTTAAGCAATTATAGTTTAATCTATTTGTATATTTTAGAGCTTACAACTGATTCAATACATTTATAGCTGACAGAGTCTGTAAGAAACATCATCAACACCATTATTAGTATTTGATTATTGTTAAATAACCTCTTTGTTTGCCTGTAGTTTCTTCATTTAATGTTCGTATATTCTTTAGTTACATAGACCAGAGTACTCTATTGCTTTTTTGAGCTATTTCCTTAGCATATTCCAGCTACTGAATTCAGTGCTAAAAGCTCTTATGTCCTTGTACTGGGCCAAATATGTTGGGGTTTTATGTGGTTTTGGTTAGTGTTTGTTTGGTTTGGGGGTTGTTCTGTTTTGTTTTGTTTTTCTGTTTTAAAGCAAAGAAACCCCAAGATAGATATCAACAACAGACAGTTCAAATTTTAGGTGAAACAACATCACAAAACACTACTCTCCTTTCCATAACTGTGATATTTTAATAATTAGAATGGACACAGATTACAGTTTTATTTCCCTCTTCTTAATTTTTGAGGTTTTGAGCAGATTTTTATGATACCACTTTGTGATTGTGATAGCCTGAATAAGTTTACTACTGTTAAGCAAATATAAGGTCTAATATTCAGTAGAGCTGCTTACCTTTTTTTTCAAATGACAGATTCTTGATCAAAAATCACTTCCTAAAATCTTCAAAGAATTTCTCAATGTTATATTTTTGCACAGTTTGAATATTGAATATGCAAATCTTTCACCCCAATTGGTATAAAAATGGCCCTTTTTTATGTGTGGTTTTGACAGTGATTTACTTTCATCTTCTTCATGTATTCTTTCATGAGTTCCAAGGTTCCAGTAGTCGGCTCAGCCTCTGCTGACACAGCATTTTTGCAAGCAGAATTTCTCTGTTCACTGTTGGGACTTGCAGCTGAGAAAGGATTGACTCAGCTTCGAATGAAACAAGTGATCTAATGGGGCCGTCAGGAATTGCACCATTGAAAGTAGGGAAAAATTGGAGAAAAAACTGAGTTTGAGAGAAAGAAGGGAACGTCACAGGATGAAAGAGTAGGAATATGGAAATACATGGAGGAAACTTTACAAATTAAAGGGCTATTTCAACTCTTAGTTGCAGATGAGACACTATTTCTTTGAACTCATTTCACTGAATCACCTTGAACATTTTCAGTGGGTTTTGGGACATTTGTCAGAAGTCAAAAGGTTAAGTCCTCTGCTATATTTTTTGAGCAGTTTTGCTGGCTTTAAATCTACATGTCTCAAAAGATTTTTTTTTACATCAAAGGAAGAAGGACAAGTGAAAATTCTAACTGTTAACTTTTTGGTGTTATACCATTTTTTCTTGTGGGTATGATCATGGTAACTTTTTCAATCTCGCCTTTGAAGAAGAAACTACTGATGCATTTTAGGTCCTTTAAAGTCATCTAATGTAGTATCTTTACTCTTTTTCAGGATCTAATAATAATGATTAAGAGCAAGATTAATCCTTAAAGGGAATAATGTCGAGTTTTCTTTTTTCCTTTCTGACTTCTTAAAATAGAATGTTCCTTGGAACCAATGTTTCCTTTACAAAAGAATGCATTGCTAGGGTTTGGAATTTTAATTAAATGTGATGCTCAAATGAATCTTTCTCTCATACTAGTCTGTTGATTTTCTACATCAATGTCCCGTGGAAAAACAACAGGAATACAAATAACAAGGATACTTACAGATAGATTATTTACATGTTCAGTCCCATAATTAGTGCATTTCTCTCATTCACAGTATGTCACCTGCATGTATTCACACCCCACCCTTCTTACACTGCTGTGTCAGGAAGAACTGCATGGAGTGACTACACCTGACATCAGGTGAAACTCAGACAGTACCCTGGAAAGATTCCTACAGTGTACTCACTCCCCCAAAAAGCACAGTGTATGTGGAGTCATTCCCACTGATTTGGATCCCTTGTATCCTGGTGGAAAAGATAGTAGCTACTGGAAGCTCCTTTCACAAGACAATGCAATAATGAGCAGGATGCTGATCTCAAAATGTAGATTTCCATGAGTCCAGAAATGCCAGCCTAATGTTCCAGTGGGGACTGAGTTGTTAATATAAAACTCTGCCTCTGACAGGCAGGATCTCATTGTGATAAGGTGGGTTTCTAACTGAGTTATCAAGCCTTATGTAGTCAGTGATCTGGCTTGGGGCAGCTGCTAACAACATCAAAAACTGTGAACTGCTTAACCATCATGATACTGAAAAATCACATAAGCATTAACATTTTAGTCTCCTAAATTGAAGAATTTCCTCAATTTTAAGTAGAAAAGAGTCCTATTGAAGACAATTGGTGTTTCAAATTGACTAAAGATACAGCTGTTCTTAATGGTTCTGTTGCACCGTGCTTTAACCCTGAGCATGACAAATTGTTTTAGCTAAAAAACAGAAGTGGTAAGAGATTCTGCATTTTTGTGGTATTCAAATTGCTTACCAGTTTTTGCTCTATTCAAACAACTTTTTCATCTTGTGGCAGTGTACAGGTGCATTCTCAACAACACTAAAAAAAACATAGTTAAAGACTTCCACATCCCTCAATGCAAAATATTTTCTGAGAAACTTCTGTAGAATCATGGGCAGTTCTGGAATATATTCTACTGAGGGCAGCATTTCTCCAGAGTTCTGTTCTCTAAACTATATAAGAACCTCTTTTTTCTACAGCTATCCAAGCATTCTGATTTTAGTATTTTCCTTTTTTCCTGTTTATAAAAAGGCCCGTTATGGTTGCCATTTTTTCTGCCATGCATTTTTTTCTTGCTCAGGTGCTGGTAATAGGTTCAGGCTTCAGTTTAGCCAAGTGTGTTAGTTTGACTTCACTGTGGTGCACTGTAGGTACATAACTTTGCTAGATAAGGCACTCAGCATGAGGAAATCCATTGTCCTCAAGTTTGAATTTGCTTGATGTGTACTGAGAGAGTCCTCTAACAATTTTCTGGGAACCAAGTCCTGGAGAATACAGGATCTTTCATGTTTATATCACTTACAAGCTGTGGACAGTGTCACAGCTGTTAAATATGTGATAATCACACCATTTCTGTTTCTGTCCAAACTTTTCTCAGAAATACTCTTTCCAACCTGATACTAAGCTGGGTAAAATTACTGAAGACTTTATGCACAAGCTCAGAAAGCCATTGATTGCTTGGCTAATGACATATTGAGCAATCTGTTCTTAAAGCAGAGATGGGCACTGCTAGTAAGGCTTAGAAGTAAAACAGGAGTTTTGCCATTAATAGAAAATTACAATAATCATAACTGTATCAAAATATTAACATTTTTATTTTGTTCTTAAATTAGACATTGATTAAGAAGTCAGCAGTTTGGAGCAACATTGTTTTCTTAACTTCTTTCAGCATACATCTAAATGCTAACATTTTATTATTAGAAAATCATCCCAAAACATTAATGATCTATAAAGGAAGCTGCACAGCCTCTGTGCCTATGTGAGTAATCAAATATTCTTAATAAAATAACCCACAGAAATAAGGCCATGGACTAAGGATATCCATAATGTATAGTATGTATTTATATGTATAAATATGAAGTTATTCTGTCAGTAGAACCAGAAGCACGTAAATTCTATAGAGATAAGAGAAAAAACAAACTCCTGAGCTGGATTTGCATATTTTGCAATCTTGCAATGTATATCTCAGCTTTGTTTATAATTGATTTGAAGCTGCTACAGCAACATTAAAGTGTCAGAGACTTCAATTTATATCCCACTCTGCCCAAACCTGTAGTCCAGCCACAGAAAGGGAGCTATTCACAGTCACAGCATGAGCTGTTCTTTATTTTGCTTGAAAACACCTTGCAAATAAATTCTTTATGGTTCTCAAATCCTCATGTTAATTATGGATAGGAAAACTCTTTAAACAAGAAAAACATGAGATGAGCAGACAAATACAGATCTCTTGAGGATGCTGAGTGTGCACTTTGGTCACTGACCTGTCACTGCTGATTTACCTTTGGATCACCTTAATGTTCCTGTAGAAGCAGGGAATATATCTTCCACGGGATGCTGTCAGGCTCAGAGACGTTGGTACCTTTCAGGTTTAATAACAACAGGGTTTCTCATTCATCTGAAAATACTGGACTCTGATTTGTGACTTTCAAATACCTGATGCAAATTTTCAAAAGCCTTTGAGAAATGGCTGGGTTTGTTTAAAAGTAATGGTGTGTGGCAATCAGATCCACCAGTCATGGTCAAAACCAAACAGTCTGTAAAAGATTCAACCGCAGGTAATATTTCCACACCCAGAAAATGAAATATTTTTGAGGGAAAAATATGTAATTTACTTGACAAATTTTCACTTAAGAATGAAGAGAAACCTGCCTTCAAATTTGTTAATTTCATTATAAAAATTCATTATTCACACTCTATTTAAAATACCTTTTTGGTTAAATACTGAACTATGATAACACTTGTTTTTATGTGTAGTTGATAATATACTGGAGTTTTAGGCACTTACATTTCCTTTAACCAGTGGGTTACTGTAGAACTGGACACAACAAACATTTCTACATTTTTATAAAAGAAAGGAGCCTACGACACAATAAAAGGAAAATATTGCAAGTGACTACAGCTCCTGAAACTTACAGCCACAAGTGAGATGACAAATGTTCCTAGGACATGGACACAGTTAATTTAATTCCAAAAGAGTGTCACAGAAATTTCTTTTCGATTCACTTGAATCTGTTGAAAAAAATGAGTGAATCTTATCATGCATTTACCATTTAAGGCATCTGTTGCTCTTATGGAATGGAATACATATTTTTAATAAAGTAAAATAAAAATCTTTGCTTATCAGTACTATGTCTTTATTTTAGTGGGAACTTCAGATATGTTAAATTACTGTTTCCAAATTCTTGTAGGAATCAATTCTGCATAAATTTGAAGTCAGAAGGTGTAGCAATGAACTGTATAAATCTACCACTTATGGGCCACTGTGATGGAATTATTAATTTCTAATTTTAAAAAAGAAAATAGTAGCCACATACTTTTTCTAGATTGTATGTGAAATACCTATATCAAAACACCTGGCTGTTACATTTCTTTAGAGGAGAAAGAACAGGATCTGTGGCAGCTAGATCTTGCTGGTTTTGTATGCTGAAATAGCAATTAAAATCAGTAGGAAGGTATAAACATTTGTATTTATTATGTGAAGTAATTTTGTATTCTGTCCAGACAACATGCGGACCTAAATAAATAAAAGCATAACCAGCTGAAGTAAAATATCAAGGAAAAGATCAAGGAAAATACATATTCTCACAAACTATGAGGGTTTAGCCTAGAGATTGCAGACTAAAACCTGCTGTAGAATTTCAAGGAAATAAATCAGAATCTCACAGTTGTAGTGTGTCTGTTGGTCAATTTACTATTAAACAATTTTATATTTTTTGACAGCTGCGCAAACAGAAAGAAACTAATACATGTGAAGAAATAAATCACAGTAGAAAAGAAGATTACATTGACTTGTGGAATTTCTAGGTTGTTGTATTCTCACATGTAAGATACTTGGAAAAGAAGGAAAAGGACATAGGGATCTTAGTCCCAAATACCATTAGAAAGAAGTCCCAGTTTAGGAGGGAAGGCATTCAGTGGTGTTTGGCTCTACCCGAACCACTCAGTGGAGCATCTCTTTCCTAAACCATCTCTCACACCATTCCCAAAGACTAATCATTCCCGCAGAACAGTAACAACACAACCATAGGAGATCCACATAGAAAATAACTTGAGTTGCTGTCCAAATATTTGAAACTGCATGAAATCACTTTCACATATTTTGTTCTAATTTTTTTCCAAAATCTTGGGGACCTCTGATGGCACAGAGCTCCAGTGGAATCCAAAGAAAGCTAGGATTATTGGTATTGCTCCTTCATCACCTCTCAAAAGAGGATCATAATTTCATCCCTTGCAGAAGTGGAAGGGATAATCAGGCTTTAGAATTCAAGCATTATTGGGATATTAGGTAGATTTAAGTTAGCATAAGGGGGATTGTAATACCATAAGCTATAGAGGTTGAAAAACCACGGAGATATAAAAATGTAAGCCTCCAGTTGCAGTATGAAGTAGTAAACCCAGAAAAATGCTGACATCTGTGATGCATCAGGAATGTAAATGAATTCATTGCAACATAAATGATAATTGAGAACTCTCACTGATAATTTAGGATGGCTGAAAATTTCAAAATTGTGCCTGAAGCAAAATGTGGAGCTCTGTGAAGTTTCGAACTGCAGTAAAGGTCTATTTTCTTCATTGTTTCTAAGTGTTGCTGCTGCATTGCCTGTGTTTCCTGGTGTTCTTTCAGTTGTGTATGCAATCAGAGGCCGCCTTGTAAGGTTCCTCATAAAAATTACCTTTCTTTCTATGTGATTGCCTTTTTATGTTGATGACTATATTAGAAGTTTTCCTGTGTCACAGTGATTCAAAAGAACAAACATGCTATAATATTGAATTCAGGTTTAAGGCAATCTAGTTGATTAGCACCCATTTTACTCACAGTATCCAAAATGTTGGAAAGGACAAGTGAAAAGGCATTCACAGTATACACACTACATGTATGTGGAGTGTGTATAAATGAAAATGCTTCGTTACCAGTGGAATATCTTTTGGTCATCTTATTAAATCAATAATGTTTAGTATCTGAACACCAAGCAGTTTATTTTCCCCTAAAGTAAAACCTCATTGTAGAACTCAGATTAAAAATGGCCTAAAGAAAGGACTTAATCTGATTAGGAGATGACAGCTCCATCCCATATCAATTTACAGAAGTCAGAAGTGGTTAGTTATATCAGTTTTCCTTGGTTATTACATTCAATCTTGAATAAATGAGGGGGAAAGTCTGTCTGTGCTCCTCACATGCAGTCATTTAATTCACTATTCTTTTCTGGCAAATCTCATTCATAGTGCTCCTTTGAAATATGATTGGTGATGCCAATTACCACAGGCATATTGGCTGAACAGAATATATTTCGTTTTATTAGAGAAAAAGACATCAATGGAATCTGCTGTAATTTCTATGTCCCTCGATATTTAATTCCTATACTGTTTATTTTTTATTTCAGAGGATGAGCATACATCCTCTGCTCCCACTCAGTTTCTCGTTATTTCTCCATTAAGTCAAATTACAATATAATTCAAGAATATCCAAATTGATGAAAGGTGATATTGCTTTAGCTTTTAAAAGCTAAAAACTCATAGCATAAGCAGCTTACCTCATCTATAATCTTAACCTTATCAGATGTTCAATCCAGTTGAAGACAATATAAATGTAGGAGTTTAGAAACCAACAACCAAACTGATAAATTGCTTACAGTAAGGACATTTTGTCATGCAAATGTCAATAATCTCAGACATAAGCATTAAAGGAGAACAGAAAATTTGAATTAAGACCAGGGAGTTAAAAGAAGAGAATTTGATATTAAACTCTTGCTGATATTTTAAATTTAGCTGAAGTGCAGGCTTTAAAAGGGTTTGGCTTTTACCCACAGTGTACAGCTACAGCCATTCTTTCTCAGTAACAGGCACTGGCCATCTGGCAAGAGTTGGCAACCTGTTCAGTTTTTGTGGGGTACATCTGATTAATTACCTTCTCTGCCCATGAACAGTTTTCCTGAAGAAACCAACAGATCTGTCCCACTCTCTGTCTCATCCCAGGGCATTTCATCCTGGTGTACAAAGAGCCTTAGCAGGCCCCTGCACACTGAGCTGAAAGGTGCAGTCATGTAGCAGATAAATAAAAAATAAAGAGCATAGAAGTTAATCATCGCATGCTCTGCTACAGCGATTTAAAATAGAGCTTTAACTTAAAATCTCCAAGTACTGTAAATTAAAAAGAAAATAAATCTGGTGTATAATGCCAGAAGAGAGCACAGCAGTGATTTTGAGAGCAGCTATATGTGACTCCTGACAATGTGGGTGACCCTATGGCCCAAGCCTCAGATCTATGCATTAAGTGCAGTAATAACTCAGCAAACGTCAAAGGTGCTACTTCATTCCGATGCACACACAAACAATTGACCTTTGCTGCAGCACTTTTGTCATGTTTTGAAACACTCACACCACAAAGAGGGAGGTGAGGATTTTCCTTCAAAATTCCTCAAAAGAAAAAGAAAAAAAAAGAAGCGTAACGATAAGGCAAAAGATGACAAACTTGTGAATTCCCTTGATTTACAAGAGAGGCCCAGAGCTACACAAACTTGTTCCACTTCACTGGACACAGCACAATCTGCTGGTCCAGGACAGATTTATCTTGCAGCCTCAGCCAGCCAAGTCACACTCACTTCTAACACAACATGGTGGGAACTCACCAGCACTCGAGAACTGTAGCTGGATCTCATCTACCAGCTGGAAAAAGAATTCAACTGGTTTGGCTTTTAATTTATTTACTTGTGGCAGGCAACTTCAATTTATCACTGCCTTATTTTATGCATCACATGGATGAATCCAGCCTATAATAGAAATGAATCAGAAAATGTTTAAGTTTTCTAACTATTTAGGATATGATTTTGCTACTTAAGGGTCTCCTTTAACTTTTAATATATTTCACCTGTATAAAATAAGGTGTTTTATAACAGTGAAAATAAATATGAATGCAGTATTACAGTTTGACTTAAAATTCCCTGAAGCAGGACAGAAAGGTGCAAGCCCTGCTATACAATATTTTTATATCTACATTAAATATTAAAATCCATTAATATCCTTTGTAGAATCAGATGTCATAAGCAACAGAAGACCCTCACTTAACAACCATATCTAAGCAAATAGGAACAATTTCAGCTATAAGGGGAAATTTTTCTGGAGATGCCTTAATAAAAGGATGAGGGAGAGCAGCAAGCTGTAAGACTGCAGTAAAACTGACCAAGGAAGCAGCAAGATAGCATTAGACACAGTGATATAAATAGAATTACCCTGACAAATATATATTGGCAAGAGAGTTTTGGAATACTCTCTAATCAAACTAGACTTCATAGTCTATACCTTACAGTCTGTATAAATCACTTTTCTGTGAATTCCAGGGTACAGGACTGCATGATTATTCTTGAAAAAAAATTAAATAATTGCAAAATAAGTCTATATGTGTGTCATTTAATACATATAGTGCATTATTCTTCATTCTCTTTTTGTATTGCATAGTTAGTCTCTTCAGCAAAGGTTTTTTAAAGTCATTTTTTGTGCAGTACTTGAAGCAGATTACCTGAACTTCTTGCAGCTGCCAGGACATGTCACAGAGCGGCTTCAAGATCGTCGTCATGATTTATTAGGAGGGTTGTGCGAGCAAGACTACTGTTAGCTGAGCAGGCCTGAGATGTGCTGTTAGCTAAGCAGGCCTGAGAGGTTCCGTGGGAAAGGCACCAGGGAGATGCAGCTGTGCCCTTGAATGCTAAGAATACTCTCAAGAATGTATCAGGAGGAGACCTGCGATTGAGGAAGAATGAAGGCCTGAGTCTGAATGTGTGAGAACGGAATGCTAGAAAATGTAAACTATAACCCGTGTAATTAACCAGTAGATTAGTGATCTAAACTTAGAAGCACTGTAACACTATATAAGCTGCGCACGCCATGAAATAAATGGAGCTTGCTTATAACTCATGTTGAGTTGGAGTCTTGCTTCCATCTCGCCTCTCATTAAGGACGCGCCTGGGGTCAGCTACAAGCAAGAACAGAGCACTGAGAACTTGGTAATCCATATGAACTGGAGACCTGTAGGCAATGGTACTGCATTTGAAGGGTAGTACCACTGAAATACTTCCCATCTTGCCATGTGTTGAGTTTTAAGCCCAGCTGGCAGTGCTAAGAGCCAGGCATCCTCTTGCTCACTGCCATCCTGTTGGGATGGGGGAGAGAACTGGCAAAGTGAGAAAACTCCTGGGCTGAGAGAAGCACAGTTCAATAAGGAAAGCAAAAGCCACACACACAAGTAAAGCAAAGCCAGGAATTCATTCCCCTCTTCCCACAGGCAGGCAGGTGTTCAGGGAAAAACAACACCTGCAGCCTAAAACAAGTGAAGAGATTGTAATTTTCCAAAGTTTTGGTAATGACAGAATTTTTCATGTTGGGTCGCTGATAGGCTGTACACATTAAAGACATATCAGATGAACCCAAGATAAGTAGACAGCAATCAGCTGCATCAGAGAAAGTCAGTTTTGACCATTTCTTCATTAATTATATGCTAAACACATATACAATAAATACAGACATTTTTTAAATACATCTGTTACAAAGACAATATATGGAGTAGCTCTTTATAAACCACACAGTTAGAAACTCTAGGTAAATCCTCAACAGCCTGACTGTGGAAATAATCTAATAAAGAAATTAATCCTTGAATCCATGTTTTTTGCAGTGAGCTTTGAGTTATGTTAGCTGTTTTGTCGTACAATGCACATCTTTTGACTGTCAGGTCTCTTTTTTAGCACCTCTGCCTCTGCAATTATTTTTTCCTGAGGCATAAGTTCCCTGGTTGGGTTTGTAAGCATACAGATAAACACAATTCTTTTGCAGCTGGTTGATCACACCAACATCTGTTTGGGTGATGGCAGTTTAAGTAATAATGAAAAATTTCTTTTGAGTAATGATATGTCAGTGTAGCAAAATATTCAGGGAATGATATTATCAGAAATTTCTCTCAGGATTTTTGGTTTTATAAAGAAATTTAAAAAAACAATTCCTTTTAAATAGTTCAGAAGTGTCTTTTTTAAAAAAACAGGGTATGTGGGTTTAGCCAACTGTGTCTTCCTGAGCTAAATTTGGTTCAGTTGATACTGGAGTTGATTATGGCCAACAGATGGTCCAAATATTGCTTACTTGTAATTAAATATTTTATTTTTCATTTATATTTCATGGCTGGATTTCTACACATACTGGAGAAAACAGCTATTTCTGCCCTAATGCTCAATTTAAAAATTGCTGGTTTTCCTTACATTCCATGTTCAGAATAGAAATGTGTATTGTCCACAGTTTATGTTGTACAACATATGCTCAGCTAATCTCTCCAGTCTGATTTTGAAGCATTACTTGTTATCTTCTGTTGGGCTTTATTTCATGATGTCAACACCATCAACAAGCTGCATAACGCATCAACTAGCTACATAGTATTAAGGTTATTAGCACCAGTTGTTGTTTTGTGTTTTATAATGCATGTAACTTGAATACAGCTCTAAGGAAAATTTTTCCAAAGGCAAAATGAGAAGATCCTCTTCCCTCCTACAATACATATCCTGTATTAAGATCTGATCACATATCCTCTGCATGGCCAGGTGCTCAAATATTGACTGCTTATCCATATGAATGAAAATAAGCTTTTAAATCCTGAATGCCCCTAGTGCAAACTGCACCTCACTCCTTGGTCTTTTCACTCCTGGCTGTTTTGACAGTCACCCTAAGGAGTTATTAACGGTGAATCCAGGCTTGTTTTACTGTCCTGTACCTGAATATTCATGCACATATCCATATGACTATTTTTCAATCTCTGTAAAGATCATAATTCTTGAATTATAATCAGTCAAAATATATTTTCACCTAAATCACATGTGTATTCAAATCTCTTGTTAAAGCCTTCATAGACAATGTCATTAACCTGATCAGTATCTCATTGGGGTCTTTAAAAATCAGTCTTTGATAAAGCTCTTGAATAACATGAAAAATATTGCGTCAGTCTTCTAGGATGTAAAAAGTATATTGAAATACCTCTGCATGCTCTATATTTGCACTGAATTTGGTTTGTTCCTGAGTTTTTTAGGCCATCTGCCGTGGGTTGACTACCACTGGATAGGGCTCCTTATTTGAGCCAGTGTAGCTGGTTTAAAGGCTGTTATTCACCTCCATGAGATGGAAATAATGTATTTGAGGTTACTGAGCCTGAAATACTAAAAGAAGCGATTTGTAAGGGAAAAATAAAAAGAAGTATTCAGGAACACAATGCTCTCGCAAATGCTGAGGTATCATTCTCTTTAGAACGAGTGAAAGGAACAAATAAACTATTAATATGATTTGTATCTGAACTAGTCCAAGGGTTCACATACACAAAGTATTTGTTAGAAGTTAAAGCAAACAAAGCCTATGTAATTTTCTTTCCATATTGTGTTTAACTTCTGTTCCCACTATTCAAAGACATATTTTTGGATAAGGGATTGCTTGAAAAGAACCCAAATTTGCTTTATGTTGCCTGTGCTTTCTATCTAATACTCTCCTAGGAGAGCACCTGGTACATGATGACAACTCTGTGACACAGTAATAAACATTGCTATATTTAACTCTATTTTTTAAACTGCTGGGGTTTTCCACACTGAGGTTTATCTACTACGCTTTAATATTAAGTGCCTTCCAGTTGCCTCGAGTTAGGTTTATGGATTTATGAGAACTACAGTGAATTCTTCTCTTTTGTTTTTAGGAAGCCTAAACATTACACCCCACTTGTGTAACTGCAGAATTTAATTTACTTCCTAATAGTTCTTTTCCTCAAAATGGACAATACTATTCTTCCGATGCCACATAAGAGGCCCCTTTTGCCAAAAATCTGTGCAGACAGAGCTTCATATGGCACAAAGGCTTTTCTAGGTCAAAAGATATAGGTGTTCAAGTGCTAACTTGTGCAAATAAATTTGGAATTGCAAAAATACAGCTCATCAAACCTTCCAATAAAAACTTTTAACTACACTCAAAACGGTGCATTGCAGGGTGCTTTATGGTATCAATCTTGTAGCTTTCTTCCTCTCCATTTTTTTGGCATCTAGGTCTGTCAAGAATGTATTATTTTCTTAATAAGTATCATCACCTTTTTTCCCATATCTGTCATAAAATATATGCAGTGCATCTATAGCTCCCAGTTCATAGAATGGTCCCATTAATAGATTCATATAGATTTGTAGCAATCAGTTGGTATAATCAGAGCTATTATGGAAAACACCTTTTAAAAAGATGGAGAGTGAAAAATAACTAAGTGCCCTGAAGAAGTTCCAGAAATAAGGTGGATTAACAAAAATATTTGAAAATGGAAAAAAAGTATTAATTTAAAGTGCTTTTTTTACATTTAGTTTTCCAGTATTATACACTTCCGTCAGGCAGTGAGGAAGGTATTGTGTACCTTATTAACATGTGCACACTGCTGAAAGCTCCTACCTTTACAAATGAAACCCATCAAAAAACAGCTCCACTGCCCGCAGTAATAAGACCCATGCAAGAGCAGGAGGTCTGCTCGTCTCTCTTGGTCATTCCCATAACACCTTCTGGGTCTGATGGCGAATTTCCAGCCAACCTGACAGGAAAATAAAGGGCTCAGGTACTTCACCTTCCTAAAAATGGTATTAAAATGGGCACAGGGTAGATGAGACAGGCCCAGGCTTTCCCCTGACGAAAGGCAATTATTTCTCGTGGCTTTTCCATTCCTAGAGGCAAACATGGACACACAGGGCATACATTTAACACATTCACCACATCTTTCCTTCCTATGCTGGGGAGAGCTGGGAGGATGCTCAGCAGATACATGACATCCAGCCCAAAGAATTTCTCCACAGGAAGCAGTTATGAGGTATGAACTGCTGGATTTATTGAGGATAATGGTGGCTTTCTTTCCACTCTTTTAATTTTGCCTTTTCTTCTATTTTCAGAGAAGCAAAGTTCCTAACATGCTAGGATAAAGAATTTTTTCTGATCTTACTACTTCAGTTTAAACTACCCACACGATATCATTCATTTGTTCATGTATTGAACATAAATAAATCAAAATTTAATAAAAGGTTGAGTTATAATCGTTATAGCACAGAAGGAGAAGACGACCAGGAAGAAAAATCTAATAAATATTATTTATTATAATAAAATAATAACCATAATCACCATTAATATCTCAGGAATAGAAGGTCAAATTGCTGAATGGTCCATGATGAAAAAATAGTAAAATGTGCAAAAGACCTCTCTTTTGCTGGATGTTTTAAAAAGAATTTTTTGTATTAAAACTGAGTTGTACATGGGGATGCAAATATTGTTAAGTCTGAGCCATTTACTGCTGGAAGACAAGGGAGGTACATCATTGATTTCTTATTAGATTATAGAAGAAAATTTGGGTAAATAACTTTTGTGAGATTTTTACTGAAACCCATTTAAATTCAATTCACATCTAGAAAAATATATTTTTTGTATCCAGTATAGTGAAAATCTTGTTTTCTTGCTACAGGTTTATATTTGCACGGTTAATTAAAGGAAAGAAAAAGCTACTGTAATTCTTTGCATTGAAAAAATTTTATAGTAGAAAAAAGTTTTTTTAAAGGGCAGGACTAGAACATAAGACTTCCTTTTGATATATGCCTTCAGTAATGTTTTCTGAAACAACTGAGGGGCCTCAAAAATGGATTTTGTTTAGGTCATGAATCTTAGTTTTTTTAGATGAAGATGATCTTTGACGAATCAGAAATTACTTTGTGAAGGACTAGGAAACCCCAGAAATTATTAAACCTGCCTAGGAAACTGCTGGAGAATAGACAAGAGTGAAGATCTTTAACAAAGGAAAAAATGTTACCTTTTCTTTTGCGCTCTCTATAAAACTATTCAGCCATTTTTGTCTTCATGTGTCTGAAGGGCTTAAAGCTGCTGTTTCTCTGATAAATCAACCCAAATTGTCATTATAAAGAGAATATTTGTATTTACCTCCCCAAAATCACTTTCTTGTCGGTCCATTTTGGTTATTCTGGTTTATTATAAATAGTACAAAGCCAGGTATTTCCTGCAATGTATTTGAATTCCACGTGGGCTATTTGTGTCTGTTGTACAGTATAAGAAAACTGTAGTGTGACCAATCCTTTAATTTCTGTTTTTCTGAAGGTTTTGAAGATTCCTTGCCTTTCAATCAAATCAAATTTCACTTCTGATGTACATAGCAACACAAATTCAAACACACTGCAGGGATTTGAGGCATTAACAGCAACAATTACTGAGATTGCTGCCTTCCCATTCTGTTAAACAGCTATAAGATGGAAACAATGTACAGTAATTCCCAACTGATCTTCTTTTTAGCAAAACATTTGACATTCTAATGCCACATAAACACTGTTTAAGACCTCGGCTTTAATAACAGGGCGGTATTAAATCATCTACTACTTTCAGTGACAGCAGTCTGTTATCTATACTATGAAGATGGCAGATTTTAATTCTAAATTTGTCTTTGGCATTATAGTTCCTAGTTAAGTTATGGCTAAAACTGTATGACACAGAATGATATGCCCAAATGCAAAAGAATCAGATATCACAATATTTATAATGTTTATAAAAGTTTAAAACCGACACAGAAGCAGATTAAAGGGTGGAACTTCTCTGTACTTGAATAACGGCTACTTTTTGATACTTCATACTGAATCATAGTATTTTTACTTTAAAAAATCACATACTAATGATGTCATACAAACCATAGAAGATTTTAAATACAATAGAGGAATTAGAAATTAATTTCCCAAGTCTTCTTTTTTTTTCCTCATAATGCTTATCACAAAGACAAATAAAAAATATTTAACTACATAAATTGGTAGATTCAAACAGGTAACCACCATAATAATCCAAATTTGCTTTACATAGAAGCAGAAGAAAAATTTTGGATCTTTTCCTCAGGTCAGTTCTGGAATTTGTATTTTTAAACTATAGTTTAGGTGGCTCAGGTAGGATGTTTCAAGAAAGAAGCCTAGACAAGTCAGCAAGTCCCTCTCTTAAACTTATATTCCTTATGCTATAAGAAAATATACAAAGAACAGAGGATCTTTCAAGTAACCAAATCTCATGCTAATACAATTACTTTAATCTGAAGTTGTAAACAACATCAATACAGGATGTATTGTGTCTAATTTATTTTAGAATTACCTAGAATTCAAACTTTAATACTACACAATATTAAGGAGTCTCAAATGTTCTTTTGGGGGAGGGAGAAAATTTGCATTCAAAGCACAAGCAAAATCATCTTCTGTGCTACCAAAGGGTGGAATAATCCACTCCATGTGTATCTGCAGTGTCAGTCAGCCAATCATACACAGAATAACACTCAAATTACACAATACATTAAATGTGGAGTTTGAAAATGTCAGTGCTTTTTTCTTTGAAGGGAGTAGCCCCAAACAGAGTTTACATTCATCTTCTATAGAACATCAATGCCAGGCAAACTATTCAACATACTAAAATTAAAGAGATAACATTTCCCCCAGTTTTTAAAGTCTTTATTTTCCTCCTTGTTTTTTGGGGGTTTTTTCTTGATTGTTGGGTTTGGGTGGTTTTTTTTTTGTTTGGTTTTTTTGTTGTTGTTGTTGTTGTTGTTGTTGTTTTGGTGGGTTTTTTTGGTTTTCCCTTTCTAAATTTCCCTCTTTTTTTTTTTTAATGTATTTTTGATTCAGTGAGTCACAATTCTTTCCAACACCATAGCTTTGCAAAAGATGTGTCTGTTTAAATTCTTTCCCATCTATTAATTCTCCAAGCAGCATGACACTCATTAAAGTTAGCTGAAGTGTATACATTCTTAGCCCATCGATTCAGTTTTGCTAGCAAAAGCATAAAAAAGAAGTGACATTGGCAGTTTTTGAAGAAAGGATGATATGTCAGGAATCCCTGCTGTTACTAGTTATACCTACAGAGTGATAACTACCACACAATCATCCTTTTATTATCACCTTTCATTGAACTTCATCATTTTTACGAGTGAGGTAAATGGTGTTGATTTTCAGAGGGTGAGAATACAGCTTCGACAAGGTAGCAGCTACCTGGGGATGGGCAAAGCAGGAATGAGCATTGGTTAGGAACTGGAAGAAGAAATGAGGAAAAGGAAAAAAGATGGCAATGGAGTAGGCGTGGATCTAATCACTGTGAAGTAGAAATTGCTTGGAGGGTTAAAATATAACTTTTGGTGGATAATTTCAAAGGTACAGGAGGAATTGAGGTATGCAGCAGTCACTGCACTTCAACAGAAATAGAAAGATCCTTGTTTTGGTGCATAACAAAGGGATTGAAGATGGAAGGCACTGAAAACAAAGGAAGTCACCCACAAAACGAGGGGGTGGTATATGTCTCACTGAGTATTTCAGTCTTTAGGTCCCTGGCTTAGTTTGTAGCTTTCCAAGTGGTTTGGTTTTTGTCCTACGTCCCTCTAATTAGGTATCAGTATGTCCATGGACAGAACTTCTCCTCAGCTTTCTTCAGTCCTGAGACAGCATCCAATGCCCAGGTGACCTAGCAGGTCCTGGCAGATCTAAGCTCTGTGCAGCTGAGCTGGCTTTTCACGAGCAGGCAGCAGAGTGGAGCATGAAAGCAATCAGCCACACTACTTGTTTCAAAAAAGTGGTTGGTGGAATTCGTCCCCTGTTTTTATTACAGAATTTAATTGTTAAAGCAGTCACTGACAAAGTCACAGGGCCTGATTATTGTTGTTCCACTATCAGGAGTCTATTATAATACAAAATAAAGCATAAAATCTCATCACTCTGTGGAAACAAATCACATACATTTAAAACTAATGAGGAGAAAAAAGACAAAACCCAAAAGGGACTATTATTCTCTTGAAGAGCAATTATGTATTTAGCAAAGACAGAAAAACTTAATTTCTGGTCTTTCCTCTCCAATAGTGTCTGTCCATTATGCCTTAAGTACAATTAATTCAGTTGGCATTGTGTGGAGCAAGCTGCTGACTTCTGAGCCACCACTTCTGTGGCATCTAAGTCCTGGCATTGACTGCACAACTTCAACTTTAAAACTTGCAATAAATGCAATGATATTTGAGGGTGGTTGTAATTTTGATCTGATCTGAATTTACAGGACTGACACCCATCTAATAACTAATGATCTAAAAATATAACTGTGAATTTAACATGAAGTTCCTTTAGATCTTTATATTCGTTGTATCGTTTAGCTAATCTCAAATATCTTTTTCATTTTTATTGCTCTTTCAATTGACTAGGATATAAAATGGATTCATGATTCCAATAGTCACAGAATCCTAGAATCACAGAATTTGCTGAGTTGATGTCCAGCTCCTGGCCCTGCACAAGACACAACAAAAGTCACTTCCTGTGCCTGAGAGCATTGTCCAAGTGCTTCTTGAGCTCTGCCAGGCTTGGTGCTGTGACCACCTCCCTGGGCATCCTTCTTTTTTTTTCCAATTATTTTAAAGGTATTAAGAGCAATCAGTCTCTACACACTCACAGATCTATGAAGTAAGCCATAAAAATGACTAACAGTTATATAATGAAAATCCTTCAGAAGCCTATTCTGAAATGTACATCATCTTGCATTCAATACTGATCAATTAATAATTTGTAAGTAGTCTGATATTTATAATATAACCTTTACACCACATCTGATTTTCAATAGTATTTAATTAACCTGTGCAATGACAGCAGTTGCGTACTTAGATTAAAAATTTGTAAAATTAATGGTCAGTTGGGCAGCAACTAGTACAGTTTGTACATACAGTGACATTAATTATGCTTTCAAATTAGGCACATCATTGCTCTGGATGATGTAGAGTTCTGGCCTTATGAGTGTATTCCCTTCAACTTTTCCCAAACATTTCAAAGTAATATATATACACAGTGCAACTCAGTCCAAAAAGATCTTATTAAAATACAAAAATAAACAGTGTGTTTATTCAATGTTATTCTTTTTCTAATAGAGTTATTTTTTTCTTTAAGAAAGTAAAAATCAAGGTAAAGGATTTCTACAGATAGTTTTAAGAATTTATTTGGTAAGAGCTTTCTTTTGCCTCCATAACAAAATACTGTAGCAGTGAGAAAAACAATCTAGATGCAATTTCACACACACAAAAAGAAGAATTAACTGAAACTTTGAGATTGTCTGTTTTACCTGCAGTGTCTTCCACAGTCACTCCTCTAACACTTGTCTCCTGAACGTGGCTGTTGTCCTTTCACAGCCCATGACACTTTCTTGGACTGCCACTGAAGATGTAAACAGCAAATTTGTGTTGCACAAAGAAACACTAACTCAGCTAAAGAAGATCTCACTCATTCACTGAATTTTTTAGGGCAAAAACTTATTCTGGGTTCTGCATTTATGAATCCTCTGTCACCAGGCTTTAATCCTCACAGCAGGACAATCTCAGGGGCAAAACTGAATGGTAATGTGTCCAACTCCCTTTGAGTGCCTTTGGCAAGATAGGACAGTCCCCAAACAAACACCCTTTTCTGTCTCTCTTCTGTCCTTTGGAGGGTAAATTATTGTAGGTTAAAGTCTGTTCTCTGGGTGTAAGCTTTGCTGGTTTTGATCTGGAGACTTAGAATTGTACAATGATAGGAGTGGTTTTTTTCTCTTTTAATGGACAAGGGAATTTCTCAAAAGCAGTTTTGGAATATCTCTAAGATTTCCCAGTTCATCCTCAAATGAATAATTCCTGCTATTTCCTACAGTAAAAAATTTTCATGAGAGAAAAATCTAAAACTATCAATGTGTTAAAGAACTGGACGGAGATACATTATTTTTGTTGGAATGAACAAGCTTGCAAAGACTGTCAGTCCTAAAGAGTTCCTTGTTTGAGTCTTCCCTAGGAGGTCACAGGTTTTCAGTGTCTGGGATTTTCACAATTACCTTGTAGTGGCTATCTTTACAGAGCAGAAGAGAAGGAAATATTTGTCATTAACTCTGTTCCCTATATCATTGTGTTAGATACATATGATCCCTGCCCTGCACCATATCATATTACTACAGTAAAAAAACCCACAGTCCCTCGCTATTTTTCCTTGGTATTCCCAGTTTTTATTTTCAAAGGCACAATATTTTATACTGCAGTAGAACAGTCTGCCTCTGCCATGGAAAGCATTCTGTAAGTGCCCTACAATGACAGAAATTAAAGAAAATACTGGTATACAGAATATAGTTCATATTTTAAAATACCTTCAGGCCCTCAGGGAAAAAAAAAAAACTAAAGCTATTTGAACACCACCTTCATCTTGCCTGGCAGCTTGTTATATGAAATATGGACAGGTAATCACACAGTAGTTAGGACTGTGCAAAAAGCAGCCTGCTGTTTTAGGACTAAAATGGAAAAATAGAATAAGATAAAATAAAAATCTCTAGGTCAAATTGAGAAATAATTCCAGTGAGTCTAAAGGGGTTTTAAGTTGCAGTGGCTTCTATTCTTCTTCTGTACCACAGATGAAACAAGTTGAAGTAAGTGGACCCCAGCCAGAAGTTAAGCCCCTATCCCACTGCTGACTCACACCCACCTAGTGGGATGGGGAGAAAACAGAATGGACAAAAGTGAGGAAAACTTAATGAGTTGAGGGAAAGGCACTACCAAGTGAAAGGAAACCAAACAAACACAAAATCAAATGATGCAAAAGCAATCACTCCACATCTCCCAGCAGACTGATGCCTACTCTGTGTCATCAAGAGCTCGAGAATGAGGCATTGTTTCCCATATTAACATGAGAAGAACTATTTTTACCAAGTTAGTTCTTGTTCCTAATATCCTAATTCCAATTAAAACTGCTTCAGCCTGATAAGATCAAAAAACATTTTTACATTTATATTAATGTTATTCATACATTCCAATATTACTTTAACACTCATTTTTACTTCCATTACCTGTAAGACAAATCTGACCATACTTATTTTCTCAAAAGAGGCCACCAGAATAACTGTGAGTATAACAGCTGGACTTGATGATCTTCTCCAACATGAATGATTCCATGATCCTATGACACAATGGAAGCTTGCCTTGCTAAACACAAACTATGTTCACAGTGTAACTGCAGCTGCAATTTTGCTGCTTTACAGTTTATACAACACACACAGTTGTAGCCAGCTCAAAATTAAGTATTTTTATATTAACAGCCATAGAGCATTGTCTCTGGAAAACAAAAGATTTGATACAAAGAAAAAATTAAGTTGAATCCTACAGAAGAAAAGTAAAAGACCACGTGGTCCTTTGTTGGAGGAAAAGAATCAAAAGTAGTTTAAGAAAATAAAGACATTTTAATTAATTAACTAAGGAGTGTTAAATAAGTGAATTCTGATGAGTTTTCTTTGAATTTTAGTTTTTGCAAAATGATTAATCAAGTTGAGCTGTTAGGAAAAGCTCATTCACGAGAAAAGCATCGAAGAACTTGAAAATATAGTCCTGGACATATAAATTCTCAGTATTATGGACTAATTTTGATTTACAGAAGATGCAGAGAATGCTGCTGTTGGAGTCAGAAACTTTTCTCTGTTCATGGAAGCTACTTTGAATTTCTGTTGTTACTGCTGAAAGACAGATTTTCTCTCTTCATGGGTTCACTGACTGATTTAATGTATCTTCTGTCATGCTGCTGCTGTGGATTTCATCTCTTAAGGGAAAAAAAGGTAGAGAAAAAAGTATTAAACTGCACAGCAATCTATAAAACTATTGACATTTCGAGCATTGTCTGTGTGTCTCTGATTAAAGGCAAATGGTGCATACATGCTGATGTTTTCTCTCTGTTTCTTGAAGGACATAATGTCTGGGTTCATTATAATATTAATCTGAGCTTCTATAACAATACACTATTTTTATTTGACGATATCATGGCCCTAAGATCATTCCTCATGTTGGGAAAGCTTTAAAGCAGAGAGCACTTTCCATATCTATCCAACAGTCCAGTATTGAATGACTGTGATTCATTAGCAAGATGGGAAGAAAGTTCCTTGAGCTTAGTCCTGAAAGCAATCTGTCATTAGACAGGCACATTAGCTTTCTTCAAATTCATTTGCGAGGTTTTTTGCAGGAAATAGAGGCTAATAATGTCAGGAAATGACAGGGGAATATTGAGGACCTATTAAAGCATTAAACCCAGTCCTTTTCCAAACACAATAAAGGGCAGCCAGACAACCATATGTAATGTCGCATTAATTTCCTAAGAAATAGTAAAGAGTTTGTGTTCATAACAGTAGGGCTTTAAAAAAAATGAGCCAATGCAACATTTTGTCATTCTCTTTGCACAGCTGGTGTGAATGCTGCAGTCTGGAGACTCTTCCACTTCTTCAACCTCACACTCCCAAAACCAGAGCCTGGGAAGGCAAGGGTTGTGCTGTTCTCTGAGCTCAAACACTGGTTTGCACTATTTTGTAATATCTTACAGAGAGCCTTGAGATATGAATAAACAGCTTAATTTCATGCTGATAAAACGTTCTGTAAACTTGAAATATTGATTGCTTTATACAAACATTAGTCTTCAGTGTTTATACTTTTTACTCAAACTTCCTTAAACTATATTAGAAAAGTAAGTATGATGCAATCTTGTGGACAAGGAGATAGAATTGGAAGCTTGTATTTAAAAAGGAAAACAGAAAAAACAAAGGGAAACTAGATGGGTAAATATTCCAAAGAAAGTATAAGACCATTGTTCTTTTGTGATTTTTACCAGCTCATAATCTCAAATGATTCTTCATTCTTGTCTTTTGGGAATCCATCTTATCATCAATTTCAGCAATGTTTTCTTGCTGGGAGTATTTGTGTTTAGAAAGTGAGAATTCACTTTATGTTATGATTTGGCATGTGAATTGCTTAAGAAAATAACACAGGAAAGGTGAAACTATATTTTGTGCAAAATATGTTCTGCAGTGAATACATTCTGTCTCTGTCCTTCATCTAAGGATTAATTTATATAGAAATTATTAATTTTTATATATGTGTGTGTGTGTGTGTGTGTGTGTATGTATACATTTTTTTTCTCCAGTACTAGTATGTTAAAGCAAGAATATTCTTTTCTAGGAACTAGAGCCCAGGATACTTTCTGATGTGCAGGAAGTTGGCTGTGGAGCAGTTGGAGTCCCACATATGAATTACTGTCCTCTATGTCAGAGACAGGAGAAGCTCACTTTGTATTAATTTGAAATTCTAGAGGAACACTGGCTAAGAGATTGATCTCCCAGTTGTTCTGCTTTATGGACTAGACAGCAGGAATTATGGCAACTCACTTGGGCATCTCCCAGTGAGTACTGGAGGGAGTCACAGTCTCCTGCCTTGCCATGTGTTTCTCTGCACACCCCAAGGGCTTGGCAGCCAGCATGAGCACTTTCATTTTGGTAAGAGTTGCTCCTCGCGCTCACATGCAAAGGCCAAGTACATGTGCAGTTGCTGCACAGCAAATTTATGAAGTCTCTTTCAGCAAGTAGCTAAATTAGCCTCTTCACCTCTCACAGACCTGCGTACTGCATCTTTTCTAAACAGGTAAAATCCCTTATATTAACAACGTTCCTTGGAGAACACTTTTCCCTGGTACTCTTTCACATCATGTCATCTTCTGGGCTGAAAGGCCACACAGTAATTAGAGAGTGACCTTAGCAGGGAAAGGTTCCGGGATGTTTTTATATTTAAGTTCTGGATACGTAAAAGAGGGGTTTTTACATTGTAGCCTGCTCCTAAAACTGGCTTTTATCTGTACATGCAATGAGTTTCTGAGAAACTACTTTCATGCTGGGTTTCAGTAAGTGTCAATGTATGATTTATAATTGTTTTAGATTAAAGTACCCTGACAAATCTCCCAACACATAAGAAAATATCGCCATCTCTTGCTCCCTGCAGGAAGTGCAGATGCTGTCTCCAGGTCCTCTTCGATTTTCATTGCCCTCTGCCTACCTCTGCTGTTACAACAACCCAATTGTTTTCAGAAAAGCTGGGCTACTCCTGTTTCACACTAGAAAAGCTTAATTTCAGTGAACTTGCATGTTGAAAATGTTGAAACAGACATTTTATTTCGCAATGATGGGGATGGTTAAAGATTAACGGGAATTATATCATTGAGCATAGGGTGATTTTTTAAATTGTTATAGGTCAGCTGTTGACGTGGCTGCTGAGAAAAATAACAGGGCATTTAGTTCTGTCACTGTTACTTAAAAATCCTTGGCTCTTACCTTGATGCTATGGCCTGAGGTGACTGTTGTGGAAACTGTTTAGAATTTGTAATACGGAAAAACATGGAAAGAACGATATCTTACTCCAGTCTAATTCCAATATGTGCTTCTTCTAAATTTCTAATATGTGCCATCTAAGAAAGGCTTTTATATTTTTATGTTTGGTTTTTTTGGTTTTTTTTTGCACAGATTCTTAGGATCACAATTCAATCTTGTGATGGCTCCAAAAAAATAACAAAAGCAAAAAATTCCACACAGAACAAAAATTTTTCAATTCTAAATGGGTTTTATGATGCCTACAGTCTCCTGCTTTATTCCCAATTTATTCCTGTTAGCTTTCACTCTTCTAATTTCTCAGGTCAGGTATTCCTGTTTCAGGAATAAAAGTCACACACAAGTATTACATCTAGCACAGTGGGCTAGAGAAATTAGATTGCATTTAGAAAGACTGTGGGTCTTTCAAATTCAACCATCTGTATTAGAAACTTTGCTTTTGAATTCTTGCAGACATGCATCTTTTTGGACAGGAGATGGAGTAAAGTGGTTTTCACCAGAGGGCAAAAATCAGTGCAAGTTTTTTAACCTTTTCTCTCAAAAGCACTTTTTCCTTTTATTTTGGTTCTGATTTCCTGAATAAACATCTCCTGCTTTAACTACCTCATCCTCATCCTTACTCTTCCTGTCCTTTCTCAGCCCTCTGATAGTTCCCAATCCCAAATCCTATCTTACTTCCCTCTCATTAGTTTTGATCTATAACTTGAAAAACTTTTGAAATTGTAAATAGTTCAACACTGCTGCCAGCTGGGTCTTGTTACATTTTGTCTATAATGTATTATTTCCAAAAGGGACAAGCAAAATGCCTTGTTAACACATATGGGCAGCATAGTCTCATCACAGTGTCCACAAGGCTTTGATTTCCAAAGGCTAAATTTATGGATGCTCATCTACAACCACCAAAAAGAGGCTTCCTGTCATGGTTTGTCCATTGGGCTCTGAATCCCGGCAGTACCAACAGAAGCCATGTAAGAATGTTGGGCTCATTAGGGCAAAGTTAGGTTTTGTGTGTATTGTAGTGCCTGTAGAAATACGATGACAATATGTAACCAATATATATATCTGACTTGTAAGTATTTTACATATCTTTCTTTCTTGTGCTAAAATCTATGGATCACAGATGTGAATATGGAGTTCCAGATTACTTACAAATAATATTCCAATTGGTTTTCTGTATTGTCATATTTTTGTGTTCTGTTTACTCCTGCAGCTCCTTATTTAATTCTTTTCTTGCTCGAAAGTAGAACATCTACTCACACAAAGTCTGGCTGCAGCTGTACTTGCCTTGTACTTCTGCAACCAACTATGAATATACAGCTATGAATATACAATATACACCAGATCCTTTTTTGTTACCTATGTAAAGGGTTAACCACAAAACATTGCTAGGATATCAGCAAAGGTGAACTTTCATTGTGTAAAAATCAGTATGAGTCTTACTTTTTGAAGACACTCGGATAATTTTGTACATTTATGCCAACTTTAGGTTTTCCAGAATGCTTTCTGAACTTTTAAGATGTGGTTTTGACTGTACTTTTTTTACTCAGTCTCTATCCTGATTCTGAGACACCATTGATATGACAAGATTATTCTGTGTGTATATTGTGAAGTCCGTGTCTATTTTAGCCACCTCTCTGACATATTTTCCTTCTATTTTTTTGCTGTGCCTCTGCTCTGCTGATGTCCCTACCTTCTCTCTCATTGATGTTACAGGAGTTAACACGTATATTTTAAAGAAGACTGCTTTTATGCCGCCTGCTGTGCCCAGCTTTCCAAATGAACACTGTTTTGCTAATCTACAGAGGAACATGTGTGAAACAAATGTTCATTTTACAGCCAGGGTAAATAAGAGTCAGACATATAATGTAAGATAGCACATCTGAGTCCTGATGGACATCAGTGACAAGTGGTGTCCCTCAGGGGTCCATTTTGGGACGTATTAAGAATACGTATGATGGATGTATGAAGTCAGTGCTATTTAATATCTTCATCAGGGACATAGACAAAGGGGTTGAGTCTCCATCAGCAAATTTGTGGATGACACCAAGCTAAGTGTGCAGCTGACACTCCTGAAGGATGGGATACCATCCAGAGGGACCTAGACAGGCTCCAGAAGAGGGCCCATGGGAATCTCACGTGATTTAAAAAGACCAAGGCTGGTGCTGCACCTGGGTCAGGGCAGCCCCTGGTATCAGCCCAGGCTGGGGGATGGACAGATCCAGAGCAGCCCTGGAGAGAAGGACTTGGGGGTGCTGCTGGGTGAGAGGCTGGAAATGCCTCAGCCATGTGCACTTGGAGCCCAGAAAGCAAATCCCATCCTGGGCTGCATCCAAAGCAGTGAGAGCAGGTGGAGGGAGGAAATTCTGTCCCTCTGCTCTGCTCTGACCTCACCTGCAGTGCTCCATCAGCTCTGGGCTCCCAGCACAGACATGGATATGGAGTTGCTGGAGCAAATCCAGAGGAGACCACCAGGATTAGAGGGATGGAGCACCTCTCATACAAGGACATGCCAACAGAATTTGGATTGTTCTGGCTGGAAAAAAGAACGCTTTGGGGTCACCAAATTGCAACATTCCAGTACCTGAAGGGAGCCTGCAAGAAAGAGGGAGAGTGACTTTTTACATGGGCCTGGAGTAACAGGAAGGGGGAAATGGATTCAAACTGAAAAAGAGTAGGCTTACATTAGATATTAGGAAGAAATTCTTCCCTGTGAGGGTGGTGAAGCCCTGGCAGAGGTTGCCCAGAGAAGCTGTGGCTGCCCCGTCCCTGGAAGTGTTCAAGGCCAGGTTGGATGGGGCTCTGACTAACCTGCAATAGTGGAGGGCGTCCCTGCCCGTGGAAGGTGTCCCTGCCCATGGCAGGGGAATTGGAACTGGATGGTCTTTAAGGTCCCTTCCAACCCAGGCCATTCTCTAATTCTATGATTTTTGCCATAGCTGAATACAAATCAGCCTTCTGGCTTTCTGCTTTTATCGGATTACAAATACATTTTCTCCGAATATATGAGAGTGTTGATGTTTCATAAGCATTAAAAATTCCTTTTAGTAATTATTTTTCTTGCTTAGGTGTTATGAAATGAAGGTTTTCCTCATTCATAAGCTGAATTTTAACATTTACTTTGGAAGAATCACTTTTCTACAGTGAAGAAGGCCATATCCTTTGGGCCAAAATGTAAGATTTATTTTTCTTTGACTCATCAGTAAAGTTGCATCACTTATTGAAAGTTTTTCACTCTTGAATGATTTTTTGTCTCAGAAGTGACACACAAAGACTATTACTATTGATTTAGTAATTTAATACAGATTCTGTTCAGGATTTAACCTTTCAGTTCTCAACATCTTGCAAGGTTTTAGTCTGGTAACTAGTCAGTAATTTCACAAAAATTTAGGAGCTCTCCATACAAAGGATAAGTCAGATTCAGGGGCATATGTTCAAAACGCAATTAAGCCTAGAAAATTCAAACAACAACAAATATTTCCTACATTATCACTCACCATCACTGCTGCAGGAAGGCAAAGAGAGCATTTTCCTGACAGAAGATTTCAGGTAAGTCACAGCTGTGGCCACAGTACTTTTTGGCCATTCTCAAACCCTTGCTTCTGCTGGCTCAGTGCTGCTGAGGTCATTGAGAAAGCTGATCAAGGAAAATGATCCAACCTAAAATACATAAATACAAAACAAAACAAAAACCATCACACAGGCTAAAAACCTCAAGCCAGAAAACCTCCCATGACAGGAAAATTCCAGTGTTTTAGTTAAGAGAATATGCCTACAACAGCTGGACCATTAAGAAATGGTCAGGAGTGGGTGATGGCAGAGCAGTGGGGGGAATGACCTCAACTCTATCCTTATGCTCTGATCCTGCTCCTATTCTGTGAACTTCTTTTTCCCTTGACAGGTAGGTGGATCCCGTGCCTGAAACAAATATTAAAGTTACACAAGAGACAAGGAGGGATATTTTAAATAACATTACAAAAAAGAAAATTCGGCCAATTAACAAAGAAAATGACAACAAAGTCAAACGACTCCAGAATCCTTCAGAGTCAGAGGTGCAGAAGCTAGAACAATTCGTTAATGCTCCATGCAGGAAGATCTGAATTATTTTAAGAGCACTGTATTTGCATTTTAGATATAACAGAATGAACTAATTATGAAATGTATGCATCAAAGATTTCAATTTCAGGCTTGACTTTACTTTGGAGATTAATTTTTTACTTTATCATTTTTGCAGGCAGTTCAATGGAGAGCCTTATTTGAATGTTACTCATTGTTCAGTGATGTATGAAGTGTATTTAATCAATGTGAAGAGAGTAATATTAAACTATTATCAGAAGCATCAAATGTTCCAAAAAATCTCAAAAGGAAGGTCAAGAGGTAACATTTCTGTTAACAATATGAGAAAAAATATATTTAACTTATTATACACAAGTTCTTCATGGCATATGTATTATCCTTTTTTCACATAAAATTACAATGTAAAATAGGGAGGGTTATCCCCTTGATTAAAAATATCATATGTAGAGTTGATCAAATAAGTTTACAATTTTTAGTAAAAGATATTTCAATAACTGTTTTAGAGTTGGTAGGCATTTTAAATGGTTTGCTGCAAAAACCTTTGACAGAATAGTTCTTGTGCTCATCATTAAATCACTTGTGTTAGGTACCACAGAAAAAAGTAATTGCCAACAAGGACAGTTATTTCAATAATTCTGCCATGTTTCTGCAAGGATTGGAAACATCTCTGCATTAAGATCCAAAGCTGACCTTTACAAATCCCTCTGACGAGTCATGAGAAACTGTCCAAAAGCTATGAATGAGGAAAACATTCCCTTTTTTGAGCCAGAAGTTCCAACCCCATTGGCCAGCATTGTTCCAGATGGGATTTCATTCCCTGCCCAACTAATCACCCTTCTACAAGCATTTCCACAATGGGTGCTGTTGGTAAAACATGGTCCATATAAATCCATAACTCTCTCAATGCCATTGCAGACTCATCCTCAGTGGGTTAGCTTAGTGTGGAAGGCACGCCAAGCCACCAGGAAAAACTGCTGCTCAAAGGAACTAAAAGAAATATTAAAAAATATAAAAATCAGTAAAAAAAAAAATTCTCCCAAGTCTATATGGCTTGCACTATCTATGTCAAGGAAGAGATCAGCTCTAGCTCAGAAGTCCAGAAGTTCCTTCTGAAATGAGCAGAAGGGATTTGAAGGAAGAGATTGTGTAAGTGCAAACCACTGACATGGTAATGCATGCTCAAAAGGTAACTTTCAATGTCTGTTTGAATTAAGAAATTAATTCATTGCATACTGAGAAAGTGGCGACCTGCCCTGTGGTTTTTGGAGCAAGCTGCTGATTAAATTATGAATAACTGATTTTTTTCTTGTTGAAGATGTACTCAAAGTTAACTGTGTTCAAAGGAATTATTTTATACCACTACTAAAATGAATTGCTGTCTCTTTACTCTATTTTCACCACACTTCTGATATCTCTTCCAGTAATAGCTTGTGTCTTTGCTCTTGTTTCTTCTTCCATGACATCAGCCTTGCATTTTCAGAGGCACAAAGCAATAAGACTTGTTGACTGGGGACTTCTCTAGTGAATGAGCTATCAAGAATGAGCAGTACTTCAAGTGGCTAGTAAAAGTGCTTTTAGTGAAAGAGCAAAACATTAATGTAATTTGATAGATTTGCTTCAATAAACCCTCTCAGTTTCTGCTTTGACTTATCAGCATCTTGCAGAGATGTGTATATTTAAAGTTAACCTCACACAAGTATACTGCAAATGTTTATAGAGAGCAATGACATCCCCTATGCAAGAACACAAAGGAAAATATTTCCAGCTTCTCAGCCTTGAAAGCAATGAACATGCAAGACCATCTGAAGTCTCAAAATAAGTATTCCACAGGACCTGTTACATCTTATGTGTGACCTTCATTCTGCAAACACAGCAAATGCCTTTTAAACATCACTTTCATTATGATGGTTCCCTTGGCTTGCAGAAATCAAGCATAACTAAGTCTTTTCAGGAGTAGGATTTTACTGTCTTGCAGAATACTTTGCCTTCTAATTTTATGATCAGAGGTGACTGTACAACATCCCTGGTGGAAAGTACTATTAGAAATGTGCCCAGCATTTTTGGTGTGAATAGCATTTTCCCTCTTCTTCAATAGCTGTTGAGCATGCATAAATTAACACTGTCCCCTTTCCTCCCCCTCACGTAATTTTTTAATCTCTATTTCAATAGATGTATTGGCAAGTGAGGGCTACTAAAACTACACAGCCTAACAGATAACAGTCACTTACTGAAGCAGACAACTTTTGCTTCAATTCCTGATTAATTATTTTATTGAGCAAGGTTAATCTATCAAGTTTAGATTTAATACAGTGGTAAAATTTTATAATTTAAAGTCTGGTTATGTCACCCTAAACCAATCCAAATTGTAATTACTGGTTATCAATTGCAACAAGTATGTTCATGTGATTAAGAATGGAGCTATAGGCTTCAAAGGCAATAAAACCGTTGTTGCTGTAATTTAAGATTATTGGGTATATTAAAAAAGCCCAACACATCAAGTTGTTACATGCAAATAAGCGCTGCTGGTGTGAAAGGATATCAGTGGGCCAGGTTCATCCTGTGCCAAGAAAGTACCTCTTTTTGTTGACTTCATTGATTTACAGGTGAACATATTGATTTACAGGACATAAACAATGGGAAAAAGCTTCTCTAAAAAGATAAACATTCAGCACCATGCCATCATGGAAACAGCAGCCTCCGAAGCCTTGGTGTTTTAGCATCAGAGGTTGACAGAACATATTCTAAAGCTTCATATTATTTCCTGTGATTTTTCATACCCAAAGAATACTTTCATTTATTCCTTTTCAAATGGCAACCTTCAGAGTATGTCTGCACAGCAAATTAAACCTACCCTACATCTTTAGATTTAGCATAAATGAAGCAAACTACCATAAATGCTACTTCTTGTGATGCACTTACTACATTAGATTCTCCATATGGAAGTCTGGACAGCATGTACATTACCTTTTTTCTGCTTTGGAATGTGTCTGCTGGCCAGGTTTCATTGTCCTTTCATGCTTGTCCCCTCACAGCCATGTGAAAATATAGGTAAGTCTAAGAAAATTACAATGGAAGATGATTATTATGCATATAAAGTAAAATATCTCCCATTCTTTCACCAAGTGCTTTGTGAAAGTACAGGTCTGGATGGTGAAGTTCAGATGCTGAAGCTTTAAATCTGCATTAAGTGCTAAAGGACAGATTCAGAGGCAGTTTCCACAGATGGAGAACATAACCTGAAGTGCAACAACCCTGATTCTGCAGCTGAACATGTGCACTTGAACTGGCAAGAACACATGTCACATTTTGATCCTGGTCTACTATTCAAACTTTGATCTTTGAGCTTCACTTTAAAGAGCTGCTTGACTTTACAGCCCACTGAGATGGGAAAATACTCAACATATTACAATAAATGTTACTGTGTCACATAGAAAATGTTAAAATAAGTGCTAAATAGTAAATGTGACAATGTATAGTAAATCAAATGTTTAGCTGGTGTCTGTCAACAACTAAAAGCATGACAAATCACATCTTAAAATACCATAATGTACTTCAACAACAGAACCTATTTAAAAGAGACTCCCACTTTCTCAGATGCACAAATGTAGAGCTGATCCCTTCATGAAAGCCTAACAAATTTCCTGTACATGCCTAAATTTATATTTATTACTTAAATAACTTAATAGATTGTTCCACTGGTGTTGCCTTATGGTGTCAGCTACACTGTCCCCTTACAGACAGATTCAGCAGATTAAACTTTCACTTCAGATTCTTTACTGTACAGATCTCAGGTTCACAAGAGTTCATTGAATTCTGTATGTACCTCCATTACTCATCCTGGTCCACTTGAAATCCTGGAATTAGAGGTGAAGTTGAAGCATATTTTTCTTTGAGAGAGAAACTTCTAATTAATAAGGGCTCCTTGTTTTCTGTACATTTTTCTGAAATTCTATAGGCTTGAAGAGTCTCACTTTTCTTCACTGAAATATAATTTAGATATAGAAGAGTTTCAGTCAAATCATCAGAAGTTATAAGGTCTTCAAATCAGAATATATTATACAGAATATATCTGTAACACCAGATAACTTGTTTAAAGAATGTATTAGAAAGGTGTAGAGCGATAAACAGAGTAGTAGTCACATTATCATGTTAATTTAGCATCTCATGTTTAAAACAAAAGACAAACTGTACTAAGAGATCTTAAGGAAACATCAGTTAAATTACTTTTGGCTAGTAAATATAAAAGAAAAATTGGATATGATCCCATAGACTTGCTGTGGCATTTACAGGGAATGAAGGGGTCAAGAAATGTTCTCAGAACCCCATAAAAGAGCATTTCAGCAGTGCAGATCAAACAGAGCAGTTGTCAGAGGCTGCACTCTGCTAAAGAGCACCTACAGCTTTTTTGCGACTTAGGTGTAAAAAATAAGTGAAATTTGGTGGATATATTTTATTTCTTCAGTTTGCCTTAGCAAATGCGAGATTTCATTTTGCCGTGTTTTCTGCTTTTTAACTTCACACTTGGCTATAGGCCAGAGTAACACAACTAGGACAATCTATAGAGAAGGAAAAGAAGTCTGTTGTGGAAGTAGAAAGAAATAATTGGAAAAATTTTAGTTTAGTTATCCTATTCATTGTTTTTATGTATTTTCTTTGTGTGGAAGATGTGGCAAAGTGTTTAACACGACACTTCACTTTCGTATCATAACCAATAAAATTATATCCAAACAATGCTCAAAGCCTGAATTAAATTAGAAAAAAAATAGTTAAGTACTATTCTCATCATGAATTATTTAACCTATTATAATTAATAGCAAATATTTGTAATCTTAATCTTGATTTAAGTTGTTAATACATGAGTTTAAAAGGTATCCTACAAAACTGGTGAGATGTGACTTTCTTATTTGAGCAAGATTAGGTAAATTAGTTACAGTTCATAATCAGAAAACATCATGGGTTTAAAATTATCCAAAGAGATAAAAGTGGGTTAGATGAAAATTACAATTATGATTATTGTTATAATTTTAACAACCAGAAAAATATTAAAATTGCAATATACCCACCAAAAAGACCATGAAAATTTTAATGCAGTTTGAAGTCCTTTAAGGCAATATATCATATAAAAGGTTCCACTCGTCTCTTACACTAGAAATCAGAGTCTGATTGGGAATGTCTCAATGCAGAGAAATTCAAACAACTCCATCAGTCACAATTTTATTCATCTTTAGTTACTTAACAAGGGACTACAGATAATTACTTGTGCTAGTTCAGAATATGGAAACAAGACTGAAATTTGCAGTGAGAATTCATATCAGGTGTTTAAAAGGATAAAACACATTGCAGATTGAAGTCACTGCTTGTCTTTGTATTTCTGTTTTTTCTGGAATTACTGCAAAATAATATTCCTTGAGCTAGGAAGTTATTCTTTGCAGATGCTTTATTCATAGGGCCGAATATTATTTCACAGTAATTTTCTTCCAGGTTTGAGGAGGTAATGTACACAGCGCTGAATTTGCAATTATTTTTAACTTGATATTGGAGCAAAAGATGCAAAAAAAGAGACTAAACTTATTTCCCTGTTAGAAAGCTGTTATAGCATAATCCTGTCGGTTTTAATTCCTTGAATTAAGTTATGCATTGCCCCCTCTCTCCTGTCTCAGAGCACTGCCTGTAATGTATCAGCCACTCACTGATTTACAGACTTGGTTAATTGGAAATTAATCCTTGACACAGACATTTAGTGGGTATGAGAGTACTCCATGGTTCAGTGAAGTTTCTGCCAAGTTTTCTGTGGTATTATTGATGAACATACTAATTAATAACAATGAATACATCAATGATTGTATACCAAACGGTCTTTCCAGAAAACCCTGAGAGCGACAAATTTCAACACCTGGGGATCTTTTATAGCCAATCTAAAAAATTTGTGTGTTACAAATGAAATGCTGACATATTTTGAATTTTAATGAATCAATGGCTGAAACAATAACTGTTTATACACACACACAAAAAAAAAAAAAGTCATTACAGAATTCCATGTATTTGCAGTGTCCCCTGCCACCGAGGGTTTAGTAGCCCAATTCCTTGCAGGCAGCACTAGATGGAGGTAGTGACTCACACAAAGCTTCCTGAAAGACACTTTTCTCTCTCATGAACCACTCACCACCAGAGAACAAAGTTTCTTTTGGTGTATTCAGTTTATTACAGATTGCAGGGTTACAGTTGTTTAGGTTTATTTTTTTTTTTTGAATATTTATTACCAAAAAAGTGAAATAAAATTACTCATGCTTTGAGTAGCTGGCAGGTGTCCCTGAATCTCTTTCACACACACAGGTATGTATATGTAAATCACAAAACTCAAGGCAAACTATAATCAAAGTACCAGAATTTTATTCCCAGGTTTAGTTTCTGTGAAATTTATTTAGCAACAGTAAATCTGATCATGTTTTTATTTGACCCAAAAGAAAAATCCCGACCCATATTTTGCAATTGAGTGTTCTTTTGAAATTCCCGGAAATAAGCAAAACAAACAAACAAAAAAATCCATATGTGCTAGTTTACTTTCCCCACACAAAGTCAATATATTGATCTCACCATGGTGTATTTAATTGTCCTTACCACAGAACAGCCTCCCAGTTAGCAGCTGGACAGAGTTCTCACATGCCAGTCGGGAGCAGTGATGAGTCTCACACATCCCATCCCTTTTTTTTGATTTTCCCATGAACTAGTTTTGGCCAGATAAGGGATGTTTAAAGAAAAAAGTCCACAGGGAAAGATAATTGCATGCAAATAAACAACTGCTAAGAGAGCATTGTGCAGATATTTTGGGTTAAATTTTAAGAAGTCGCTAGTGATTTAAGAGGGTATATGGCATCAGTGTGAGACAACACATAATTAGCAGAATGTAACTACACTGCAGATCTGACATGTTTGAATTATAAAGAAGTGAAAAGTCAGGTGTAGAGTGAGTCCTTTTATTTAAGCTGTTGTTTAAGACAAAAGCAGCTGTAGTTCTTGTGCTGGTGCACAATCTCCCAATTGTCTGAAAGAAGGGACCTCTTGGCAGTGACATTGTTTTGATTTAAAAATCATTTAAACACACTGAACTGGAGTGTGAGCTAATTTCCCAATGGCAATCAAACTTCAAATTCTGAATTTGGCTGAACCTAGCTGTAGCTGACTGCAGTCTCTGCAGCCATGCTGGAACAACACATCCAAAATGATCCTCTTGCAAACATCTGCTCCAGTTAGCTGAGCTCTGGTAGGTGCCTGGCAAATTGCAGGAGCAGGCTGCTGATGTTGATCACAAGCTGCCTGGAATTAATACAGCCTAGGCTGATTTATTTGGATTTGTTTGCACTATTGCACCTTTCAAAGGGAAAAAGAAGGCAAGTATTAATACTGTAGAATATTGCCTTTCTACTGTGCTGGTAAAAGGTGTTCCTGACTGTTATTGAACAGTAGAAAGAAGGAATGGCCTCACCTGAGACCCTTTTGAGGTGCCCAGCTCTCTCTAAGGAGTAAATGTACTAAAATTTGTTGATTGATATGACCGAGAGCACATCCAAACTCAGAAAACACAAGATTGTTTCTCAATGCAAACAGGACAGTTCTCTGAGAGCATGGTGCTGTGGTCTGTACCAAAATTAATATAATTTACAGCTAGAAGTAAGGAACCTCTGTAATTTATATGGTCTCCCATCTGAATCCATCTAAGTATTCATGGTTTATTCAGGATTATGAGTTTTCCTGGCTACTTTGGAAATGAGAAGACTCCTGCCAGTTTTAATCTAGTTTTTCTTGTTCTTGTTGTCCCTAAGACATATTATCACTACTGACATCTGATCTTAAAAACAGATACCTAAGCATACCTGATTATGTGAAATGGACCGAAGAATACTTCTGAAGGTCCTACTCAGGGCATGGAGAATTTGTGTTTATAGTTTATGGGGAAAAAATCTAAAATATCCTCCAAGAGTATTTGGCTGGTTTATTTCAATTTTCAGTTCTTGACAAATGAACAAGAACAACCACAAAATAATAGCTAGGTTTTCTCCTGGTTCCATTTTTTTCAATGAGTCATTAATGTATTTCATATTTCATATAATTAGGCTACTTATTACCAAAAAAGTTGGGTGCAGTGTGACAGACTAGGTAGTTTGGGAGAAAAGAATAGATACCTTTATTCAGCTACCCACTTATGCTGAGTGGTTTCTTATATTCAAGCAACTACAGTGTATTTATAGTTCTTGGTGATTTTTCATTACCAGAGTCCCTGTTAGAGCACGTAGTTTGTGTTTGTCTTTTTTTTTTTAGCTTTTTTCTGAATTATGGCTATTCCTGTTGCACTCACAGTAGTTTCCTTAACTTCCTTTCCCTAGAGAAGGAGTTAATTACATGTAATCTATCTTCCTGGTGATAATAAACTTCCACAAGCCATGCTGGGTATGAATATTCTCAACAACCAGAGGAAAGGGCAGATAAAAGACCATCAAAGACTCCAGGATAGGATATGAAGAGTATCAGGGTAACCATATGGTTTGGACTTGATTTTGCTGACAGCAGAATGAGTTTCAGAGCATCATTTTTCCCCTCGGTAATTTGAGCTTAAGCACCCAGAGTAAGACATAGATATGACTCTTTGGTACAATGAGCTCTTAAAGCCAAATATTAATTTACTTTTTAAAAAAGCCCTGCTTCTCTTCCATATTTTCTAAAAAGGCTCCATTTACATAGGGACAGTAACATTAATTTCTTCTTGTGTGGAGAGTCAAAAATTAAATAAAGGATTAAAAAATAGGAGCTTTTAAGGTACAAAAAGTGATCCATCTTCTATAAAAAACCCAATTATATTCTTTCTAGAACTGTAATGAAGCAAGATGCAGTGCAGTATATAATTTGAATATGATCCTGTATATAATAATTAGTTTGGTGAACCCAAAGCAGCTCAATCAGCATGTCTTTAATAAACACATATGAAAGATTTAACAGACTTGTTATTACCAAGGACTAATGCTCTTCTGCAGTTATTTAGTTTGCATATGGCCCAGAACATTTTTTCTTTGTCTTTAGATACTTTGTGTTTAAAAGGTCCAAAGTCTTCAAACCTTGGTATTTAAAATTGCGCTCTGAATTCTGTAAGATAAGAACAACGAGATTTTCAAAGACTCTTTAGGGAGGAGCCTAGAAGTCAGCAGAACTGTAGGTGCTCTGGAAAATCCAGTCACTTTTTGTATTAGATTTGAAAAGACAGACTTTATCTTGGGAAATTTAAGTCAAATAAAACCAATTTGTTGAAATATCTATGTTATGTTTAATATTTATAAAAATAGCAATTTCATAAAATCTGATGGAAAATAATACTTCCACTTGCAAGCCATGGTATTTTCCATATATCTGGAAGATTCGGTTTATAAATATTTCACCAAGTAGTGTAATCTGGACTCTGTGTGCCGGGGCTAAGGGAGAAGGGAAGAAAAAAATCCTTTACTTTTTACATATATAGAAAATCTTTAGGAAAGGTCATCTAAGGTTTTCCTTTTACTTCTTGCCATAGGAGTTAACCTTCAGTAGAGAAGTCCAAGAGAGCTGAGGGAGAGACACAGCATTAGGTGGCAGATCTGCAGGTGATCTGTGGCATCCAGAGCAGTGCCCTGAATATACAGTTCTTTAAATGTCTGCTGGGGATCACAGGGCATTCCTGGCTCATTTTGGAAGGCAGAAGGGCCTTGTGTGTGTCTCCTGTTTTCTGTTTATAAGGTTGGGGTGAGGAGGCCACTCAGAGAGGTGCAAGGCTGAAAGGAGGTATCAGTAGGAGCTGGCAGAGTTTGGAAAACAAACCCAGTATTTTGCCACAGAGAGTTTTATCTGCTTTTTCTTGCAGAATATTTCCAGATTACAAACATAACCAGTTGTTTGTATCAATCAATATTTAAAATTAAATGTAGTGGGGAATATAGTATGGGACAGGAGCATGGTTAGGCAATGTGTAGGAATGAGGTCAAAGGAGGAGTGGGTGAAGTATAAGAAAAGGATTTGTATGTCTAAGGGAGCAGCAGGGACACAAACAGTCTAAGGGCTCAAATAAAATATACGAGAAACAAGGATACAACAGCAGTGCCAACACTGACAGCTACAAACATGAACAAACTAAGGGATTGCAATCCTAAAAAATCCCCAGTCCGCCAGTAAGGGGTTAAATTCTTATCCATACAATCCCTACAAACTCTTCAAACACCAAAAGGCATCCAATCCACACTCTCATCTGTGCAATCAGAAACTCTGCAAGCCTCCTTCATCAATCATATACTCCCACACAGTGTCCTTTACAGTATATAAATACAATTACTCACATGCAAAACTATAACTATCTTACATTTTCAGAAAATATATACTCTTACTGAAGTATTTGCTGAGCTGAAACCACTGACAAAACTCTCCCCACTTTCAGTGCAGCCAGAATTTGAACCATGGACTTCAACAACAAAAGAAAAAAAATATAAAATGCATTATTATAGCTATAAGTAGAACCACTGCTCTGCCTTTGAAACAATTGCAAAAACTCAGATATAATTCTGTGAAATGGTGATAAGGTGGTTCTTTTAATTTGTATAGTACATATTTTTTAATATACTGGCACAGTAAATAAAAGGTATAAAGGCGTGTGAATTAAAGTTGGGCTGTGTCCCACATAAGCAACTACTGCCAGATCCCTCTAAATTTTTTAAAAAAACCAACTACATATAGAGAAAAAAAAAATATTTTAACCTATACTATTTATTAGACTAATATTCAAAGCTCTTCAATTCAGACCTAATAAATGGCTTATAAGATTTACCCTCTCAGCTCAGGCTCAGACTGCATTGCTGAAACACTGCATTCCAGCCCCTGAAGATCTAATGCACTGATCTAATGCACTGTGGCTGACCTATTACAGATGGTTATAAATTACAGAAGTCCTTGTGTGGCTATAATTTTCTAGGGATTGCTTTTTAAAGGCAGAAGGTGCAAAATTAAGAAAAAAAAAGTGTAAACTGGCATTCTTCTCTCTGTGCTGGATTTGGCCCAGTTAGAAATAGAAATTTGAAGCCATAACCACTGTAAGCTATTTATTTACTCTCCTATTTGAAATTTACACCATGAGGAAGCAGAAGCAAGTTTCGTTCTTTAATATAAAATTACGGGAGTGGGTGGATTCTTTGCTGCCCACTCTTGGGGACTTTGGCAATTTTTCTGCAATATCTGTGTTCCAGCTACATATAGATGAAATGAGGAAAATGATTCCCTTCCTTTAGAAAGATGAGAAATTCATTAAGGATTATGTGATACTATTATATGACAGCAATGTCATGCAGATATATAGTTTAGAAAAATAAAAACCCTACAAAATTTGTATTTTGGATCATTACTTTCTTTATATTTGTTGGGTAATTTATTTGCAGGTTTAGAGCATGCTTGAAAAGTAATAGCAATGTTCTTTTGTTTCATTTTATGCAGTTCTACAGACCAAAGGAGCCTCGGGAATTAATTGCAGCCTTCTAATAAACACAACGATGTAATGACGTATTTAACATTACTGGTTTTTGTTTGATTCCAAATAAATTGCAGATTTTTTTTTCCGCCGCGACACTAAAACAATTACCATTTTGAAAAAGGATAATTAATCAACAATTTTTTCACATTAGATCATATATCTCTAAAGAGTGCCCACAGATTTGATGGTCTTCAGCTGCTGTGTATTTATTTTTCATTTTTTCTGGTGATGTACCGCCCCATCAGTGCTGACATTTAAATGAGTGAGTATTCAACACAAATGTGATCGTTTGTGTAGCATCCAGCGCGGCACCATACTGAGATGATTGCTTCTGGGAGCCATCCATGGGTTCCCGAATAGGGGGGAAAAGCCAGGCAAAATTTTATCAATTTACATTTTTCTGTGATTAATTTTTATGCAAATAAGGGCCCGACCGTGCTCCCATCTCACCTGAATCATGCGGATCATCAAAGACAAATTGAGCATCACTTATTTAAAAAATAGGCTTTAAACTACTCTACAGCTGTGTTGGAAAATGCTAAGAGCGGGGCATGAACTTTTCTAATGTAACAGGAATAGATAAGAAAATGCTTCTCTTTGCATTTTTGTCCGCACTGAGATAAACACGAGTCTTAACAAAATTCTAAAAATTGTCTCTGTTTTATATTCCTTATGCCCTTGTAAACATTTGACTATGGGAATGCTACATGAGGGGATTCTTCCAATTTCAGAATGAAAACAAATGGACTTGCAAAAATACATTGCTGTAGTGCTGAAAAAGAATTACATTGGTTAAACATACTCAAAGTACAGATTTTATTTACATTTTTAGATACAATTCCAGAAATCTTCTAGTGGTATAGTGCAGTGGAAAGGGCCTTACATAAACAATCTTCTAATATTAAAGTAAAAGCTGTTAAGACACACAAATAAGTAAGTTCTGTTTACAAATGAATACATTCTGCCTTATTGTACGTATCTGTCTGTAGGTATCTGCAGAATAAAATTGCATAAAATTATATATTTAGACTTTGTTAAAAATCCAGGCTTTGAAAAGAAATTTAGGGTGCATTGATGAGCATTTTATAATTATTGGTACCAATATTGAAGAGTGCAAGTGTGAAGAACAATTCTTATTTACTTTGTAAAAAATTATATTTCTATTCCTTTAGGCATAGGAAAAAACTATTTCTTCATGGCATTAAGGAATAAGGCAATGCCATCAGCCACAACCGTAATTTTTACAGCTGTAAGATAGCTAGCACTCAGGAACATGAACACTTGTGCCTCTAATTTGCACTTGAAATTTGTATCCAGGTGTAAGAACACATTCTCACGAAAAGCATTCTGTTATAAAGGAGCTGAATTTTGAAAAGGCAGTTTTCTCTCCAGAACTGTGTGCTGAAAATTGTAATATGTAATGTCACTTCAGAGACTCATTTAACAAGTCCTTCCACAAATCCATATCCCTAAAGCTAATCTCGGAGGAGTAAATGTGATGTGTAATAGAGAAAAGACAGTCTTTATCAGTTAGAGTTGGAAAACAGAGGCGAATATACTAGCTGATCTTGTGGCATTGGAGCAAAGATGTCCCCTTATTTGTCACACACATTAAAGTTGTAATTTTATAGGTTTGATTAACCCACAATTTAATGAGTTGTTTTCATTACGCTGTACAGCTGAATGTATATTACTGCACACCCAGATGGAATATATGTTTGCAGACATGACTGGCTTCATGCTCAGACCTTCCCCTGAAATCCTGCAAGACTCATGTCACTGGTGAAACCACAACACGTGAGATCATGACTGCAGCAAAGCCAGCAATGGTCCCCATACTGGTCTAAATAAACACAGATACCTAACAGCTTGACTACATAAATGATAGAATTCATTTATTTAGAAAAAAAACTGTGAAAACTAAAGTGTGAAGAGTGAAGAAATTAATTATTAAAAAAAAAGACATTTCTCTGAAAAAATAGTGTTGAAGAAAATCAATTTATGAAGAGAGCAAAACATGTTTAAAATATTACAAGGATAATTGATTTATTTAGAATCCTGCTAAATGGAACCAAGTTTAAAGTAGTTACCGTTCACTGTCTTTCAACAAGCTTTACCATTTTCTGTAGAAAATATTCTCTTTGTATTAATACAGAAATACAAGAAGAGATCTACCAAGCCCTCCTTCTCTATATGACAGGTTTCTATATATTACTCTGTCATAGATATCCATATAATTTCTTGTAAGCTGTAGTCATCATGTCCTACTGGAATAGTTCTTCTATTATAATAAGAAATATATAAAAAAACTACTATATAACAGCTTACAATGAGGATTCTGAATCAACTGAAAATGTTGAAAGTAATATCCTGGTGTTTAATTCCAAATACTTACCACAATAATCTTATGGGATATGAGAGGCATAAAGGGATTATTTTACGAGCCATGAGCACACATTCAAGGATGGAAAATATCTGTTGTTTAATAGCACGTCATCACACAGGACACATTTTAGGGCAAGGCAGTGAATGATTAGCAAACAATGAACGTGTGTCTCTCCTCCTCGAAGACCATGAGCTGGTACTTCCCTTGCCATGTGAATGCAAACAGTGCTAAAACCAAGCAAAAATAAGCATTTATAGAAAACAACTACACGTATTCGCAGTTACAATAAAATGTGGAGAACAGAAAAAAGCAAAAATCTTGTCAGCCTAATGATTTCAGCCTTAAAAAGAAGTCCATATGTGTCCTTTAATTTAAACCAAGAAAGACACATATGTAAAAAGGATACTATATATAGAGCACCCATATACAAATTTCCTATACAAACACACATGGATTACAAGTTTCCTTTTTCAGCAATCTAGGAAGCAGATGAGGAACTGCTAAAAGGTGGTTTAAGGCACCCCCAGAGCTGTCAGCCAACGTGATTTCAATGTGTTCAGCTGCAGCTTAAAGTCAGTTTCCCCTCTAAGGTAGCACATCCCCCTTGACTCAGAGTGATGCTCTCAGCTGCAGAATGGGCATGAGGGGGTGGCTGGACTCCAGCTTTGAAAAATAGACACATTTTTTACGAGTGCAAGACAAAGCTATTACTAAAAGTAATTAAAAAGAGTAGAAGAAAAGGAAATGATCAAGGCTATGCTGATGCTGTGACACATCCCTCCTTCCAGAAGTCAGGTGGCAAGTTGCTCCATTTTTGCTGCTGAGGTACCAACCTTTGGCATTAGGCCCATGTTCTGAAACCACAATGCTCAGAGGGAAACACTGCATGGAAGGCAGCAACAGACTTTGCTTTCTGGGTATGAGCGTAGTGACCCAGAAGCAGAGAATTGAACTTAAATGTCCTTAAAATATCTTTTACTGTGGTGGATGCTCAGAAAAATATATTTTATTGAGGTTTTATGTGCAGAAAATAAAAATGGGTATCACAGAGAGGAAAGATTTTGAAACCAAGGCACAATATTTGTTGGAGAAAACCAGAAACAATTTGGAAATTGAATGGTTTGAATTAAGACAAAAAAAAATATTTGCATGTAATTCTCACTGAGGTATATATTTGGTGACACTGTTTCTCCTTTTACATGTTTTTCTGAACCCCTATTCCATTACCTGAAATCTTAAATGTTTATTTTCATGGAGTTACTAATATTGGTCAGCTATTGTATATACAGGTATTACCACAGGCTCAATCAAGCCAGTGACATGAAAATAGTGAGAGGTGGCTGTTGCTAGAATAAACTTTTTGAGGGTCTTTTGTACTGTCCAAATTACTATTTTTGTTTGGTACCCACATTGCAAAATTATGAAAAAGATCATCAAGCTTTCATTGAGAATTTTCCAATTATCTGGAGGGAACTCTACTTTGAAACATTCTATATTTCCATAAATTAAATTACTGATGTTTAATTAGAAAGAAAGAGCTCAAAGGTTGCTTTATACGGCTTAGCTCTTTCAGTCATTACCTGCGCAGAGACTCTTGCAGCAGAAGATGTAAAGCAACATACTGCAATTAGAATTTTACTGTGGTCGGAATAATACAAAGGTAGGAGCATGGACCACCTGGCAAGATGATCTATGAGACACCTAATGCAGCCAGAAACCCACAGGATACCTTAGATCTATCAGAAACAACACTGGATTCCCACCTGTGGGCATTGTTTGCATTCCTGCAGTGCCAAACTGAAACAAAGAAACACAAACACAGCCTATTCCTCATTCCAACACAGATCCTTCCTCAGCTTACACCTTGCATCCTCTGTGTAAGGATAGGGTATAAACACTGCTGGGGAGCAGAGCAAAGAGAGCATGAATACTGAAAGTAAAACTTATGATGGTAGTCTCTGATTATATAACAAGATAATTTACATGTTGTCTCTGTTATCCTGAACTCCCTGAACTTTATGGGAGACTTATCGAAGGATACCCAAATGGATGCAGCAAGCACATTGCAGACTAACCCACAACTTACCATAACCTACAATATGCTTTTCAGATATATCTAGAACCCAAATATAGTGCAGATTCTTTAGTTAACTGCACTTGATCTGAGCTGGCCTTTGTACTCCTGATAGCAGTGCTTCCACAATCCCCTTTGTGATGGTGTTTTGTTGAGTTCCCTGGATTCTCCAATTGCAGACTATCAGCTCAAGCTCAGAGGGATATTATTTAATATATGCCAGTATTTGTCAATTTCCTTACCCTCTATTAGTATGGGCAAATTTTAAAGGACAATAAAGTATTCTTATCCCACCAAAGATGCTGCCAGAGGAGGGCAGCAAGGGTCATGAAGGGTCTAGAAAACAAGTTCTGTCAGGAGAGGCTGAGGGAGCTGGGTTTGTTTAGTCTGGAGAAGAGGAGGCTGGGTGGATGCTTGGACTGGGTAATCTTAAAGATCTCTTCCAACCTTGATGAATCTATGAACAATATTATACCAAAAGGGAAGAGGTTCAAGAATAAAAAGAAAAGCAGAATGTAACATGATTTTTTTTTTTTTTACAGAAATATCTATTGAGAACTGAGAAGAAATAGCTTATTCTTAATTTCTTTACAATTTTCTTTAAAGAAGTCACAGAATGACAGAATGACTGAGGTTGGAAGGGACCTCTGGATGTCACCTTGTCCAACTCCCCTTCTCGAGCAGGGCCACCTAGAACCAGCTGCCCAGGATTGTGTCCAGATGGCTTCAAAATTTATCCAAGGATGGAGAATCCAAGTTAAGAAATTTGAACTTTGTTTTTCGATAGCTTTTTATGAATCATTTATTATACGTTTGTTTCAGGTTCCCCCTCCGTAAAAACAAAGTACTACCTTGATTTGTAAAGCCCTCTGAAACTGTAGAGAGAAAAGGTCTGTTGAAAGCTAAGTACTACTGTCAAAATAGCAGGAAGACAAATTAATATTTATGATATGACAAAAATATTTTCTTTGAAATTAAGGAGACATGCTAATAAGTAGCAGAGAGATCTGTGCCTATATTTAAAAATTGAGTGTCACTGAGAAGCAATGTCAAAGGAAATAGACGTTCATATTTTTTCTACATATTTACTTCTAACTAAGTTTCATATTTAATAAAAATGCCCAGAAATTACGTATTCTAAAATATTGGTGCAATAGATCTCTGAAGAAAGTCACATTAATGGAAAAAAGAAAATTTTAATTAGTCCAGAGCAAACCATGCAGAATTGAATTTTCATAGTTCTTCTTTTTCAATTTAGCAAGCTAAAGGGATGTCCCTGCTAATGTCACAGCAAGCTTGAAGAGTTAAGGTGCCATGATGAATGGAACAGAGTATTGCAGGAGCTATATATGCATTGGGGGTTTTTTATTGTTGATTGTTTGTTTTCCCTGGGTTTTTCATTATTGTTGCTTAGGGAGGGGGAAAGAGGGTGGAAATTTTAAAATATTATCTCCCTGTGATCGTCTTCTGCTTTTAGATATGCTTTTTCACTCTCTTTGATTTTTTAGTTCTGTTCTCTCTACCCTTTTTCACTCAGTCCTTGCTAACTGATTTTAATTTCAAGATGAACTCCTGAAAGCTCTGAACCTTTGTGCTTGAGCTTCTTAGAAATGAATTATCCCAGAAGCAAGGTCTGCAGAAGCAAATGTATTTATTATAGCCTGGTTGTTTGGAATCCTATTTCTCTAGTCACAAAGCCATACCTGTTGCACCAGTCTGCTGCCAGTGCCACCATTACGAACACAGTAAGAAGTCAGTACAGTTTAAACCTGTCCCGTTACCCACTGACTCGAGTCTTGGCTCCCACGTGCCTAAGCCACCTTTTGAAATCACTCCTTGAGTCCTAAGGACTTTAGCAAAAATCACCTGCAATCTTAAAATTAAGTCAAACTTTTTCATTTTGTTATTCTTTTGTAATTCATTTAATCTGATACCTGCATAGCACCACCTAGAGATCTGTTTGTCTTCACTGCAGCACATCAGAACCCTAGGTCACCTCAAAATACTAAGTGAAAAGCCTAGCTCATCTCAGCTCTCATATAAAAAAAATTAATACCAGTTAATAGAGATGTTTTTATGACATTTTACTCTGTCATAACTTATTTTTAAAATAATGCAGTTGCTTTGATATTACTTATGCAAACCCAATTGCATTTTTCTTTATTCAAATAAGAATGAAAGTACCCAAATGATGGCTCATGTAGGATTACTCTGATAAAGGGAAGCAGTGTAGTATAGAAGAAATGTGATTTTTCTTTTTCATGTCATAAACCTCATTGCTGGTATTGATGAGGATAAGGTTTTGAAATTCTGATATTTAAAGACTACCATAGCAACACTTCCATCAATCAAGTCCCACTGCTGATGGTGGTTGCTGCAGAAGAAATTCAGCTACAAGCAATTAGAGAATGATTTTCCTCTCCATAAAATTTGCTGCCATCATTATTAGTTAGAGGTGGTCTACACCTTGACTGATGATTTATGCATGTTACATCAACCTCCTGCTCACCTCTTTTATAAATTGTAAGAATTATCACACTGAACAGCTTTTTTTCTTGATAATTTTTTTGCATTAAAAAATATGGGGCTGCAAGAGATTAAAATCTACAGCAATAGATCAAATCCTTCTAATAGTTCAAAGTATATCTCCTGTTCTCCCACCAAACCACCACAAGCAACAGCTCTATTAGTTATGGCACTGTATGAAAATCAAAATAAATCCCAGGAATGCATGCACGTACTTACTTTCTAATTTTACAAAACTGTTGTCTTAATATACGAAGAAGGCATTCAAATATTCAAAGCTGTCTTTCCTTCTAGTAAGTTGTTTCGGGGTTTTTTTCAATTTGGCTCCAGAAAGCCTCTCTGAGGAGCATACAAGGTTGAGAGTGTGTGGTGGATGCTTAAAGTATCCAACTCATCAAAATGCTGACCAAGCCTACTCTTACACTGGGCAACAAAATCACCTGGGCAGGAATGTAAGGAAGCCTAATCACCAATTCTCTCCCATGAAAGTGAGCTCCATCAAATGTGAGAGCAGAAGTATTGGCTATTCAGATTTCACATAGAGGTTAACCCTCCCAAAAATCTATGTCCTCGGTGTAATCTGAAAAAAGGATGTCAACACTTTATTCTCAGTAGCTAAAAAGTTATGTCCTCTTGAAAAACAAGGATGACAAACACCAGCAAACTCTTTTGCAGTTTAAAAGCTCCTGTCTGTGCACATTACTCTTTCACAGAAAAAAGAATAATAAAAAAAAAATATATATTAAAAAAATCTCTGTTTTGCTCTGTACACAAGGCTGCAACTAATTACAAGAAGAGACAGATGCTGAGTAGCCTTAAGGCTTTCCCTGCCACCACAGTGAGTCTGTGCACTAGTCAACAAGCAGGTAGTGAGTGAACTCAAATGTTATCTGACAAGGCAGCAGATCCCATCACCTAGGGTTAGAATACAGACAAGCAACTCCGTGTTCAAAAGTAGAGACAGAAAAATTTCAAGCAGATTGTTTCTGACAGAAATCATATCACAGCCACACTTTCTGACAAAGTCTCCACGAATGAAACTATACACTTTCTGTTTTCCATCTTCCCCTTTAAGAAACAGCCAGGATTTCAAAGGTACATTGAAGGTGACAGCTCAGTGCACAGTGCTTAGCAAGTGCTTCTGTGCTTGTCTCTTTAGAAGTATTTGGGAGCCTCCACCACTTCTCTGTGGGGGAGAAGAAGAATGCCCCACTTTTTTTCTGCTGCATTCTTTGTTTCCTGAACACTTCCAGCTTGCTCACAGATGTCAAGTGTTAATTTCCCAACATAAAATCCTGGCATGAAAAAACTTCACATGACTACCTGGAAGCTTTAAAGAAGTTGCATCACCCTCAAAAGGAAAGTTAACAAAAAGATAAAACCTGGCTATAATTGCCAATGCTCTTTCCCCTGAAAGACTAACACAATCTCCTTGCTGAAGCCTAGCAGAGAATGGCTGATTAGCTTTGAAACAGAATTTTTGCCCTCCCTTCACAATAAACATCATCTGCATACATTTTTGAGTGTTACAAATCTCTGCAAAGTAACAGATTTGAACAGTTTTCTTGCTTTCCACCCAGAAAGGATTGAATTCATCTAGATTGATTTGGCTGTTTCACTGTGAGTAATGTCAAAACAAGACAGGAGAAATACAGTGTTCAATGGAGCACAACAGATTTTATGTACATAGGTTCTAGCAGTGCTGTGGATTTTGACCTGCAAGCTGGGCATTTGCTCCCAATGGCCCGTGAAAACCCCCAGGGAAGTTTTTGGGCTCTACTGACTGGCATTACAAATACCACTTTCTTTTGTTGAAGACGAGTATTTTCCAACCTTAAAAATTAAACAGAGAACGTGAGGCACACTTGCTTATCCAGTGGTGTCATTAAGACACAGAAGGTGAATGAGATATTTATTTCTAAATATTCCTTTCAGCAGAATGGGATATACACACTACTAATTACCACAGGTAGGGGACAGAGAACTAGGAATAGAAGAAAATAAAGTACCAGACATTACAGACAGAACATGGTCACCTTGTGTTAAAGCTATTTTGGACGCCAGATTTCTTTTACATTTCCATTCCTCCTGCTAACAATTTAGGAAAGATATTAAGAATTAATACTGTGAATTTGCAGCACTGATCTCTTCTTTTACCATTACTGAAATGACTATTGCAGCATATTTCACTTGAGGTTATATTAGAAAACTGGTGGCACGGAATATGGAAAACATGTCTTGTTGGATTCAGTCAATTTTATAATCAGTGCAGCACACTGATTTCTGTGCAAGATATTGGCTTTAGCCATAATTAAATTTACATATCTTGTGATTATACCTTCCTTAATGGCACAATGTATAACTAACATAATATTATAAATTAATTTTTGAGTAGTCGCTGTTATATATTTCTAAGTATTAGAGCTAATAGAAACATATTACCAGTAGCAGTTCCCAATTATATAGTATTTCATTAAATTTGCTTTATTAAGTCTGCATACTTCATCAGAGAATTTTTATCTTTGGAGTGTTTTTTCTGTCCTAAAATACAGTGCTTTATAGAAAATCAAGCTCTTTGCTAGTATAGAGAGTAATAATCTGTTTTAAAAGTCTAGTTAGCAAGGAGTGCTCACTCTATGGAGGTTTATCCTGGCAGAGCTGCCTTAGTCAGCTCGTTGCAAAGTAACATCTCTGCTCACTGGTACAGTAACAGCAGTGTCACACAGTTTATGAACAATTTAAAAGCACTTAGACTTTGGGGCCAGTCATGCACGTCATGAGTGGATTTGAGTGTCCTGCCTGAGGTTATAAAAGACCTACAGTCCACTCTCTTTAAAAGAAGTCTGAAAAACCAAAAAAGAGAAAAGGCATTGTTTGCAACAGCAGTGTATTCTACCAGGTTATTTCCCCATTTCTTCTGACAAACTCTTTGGATCTTTGCTAGGGAAATCAACAAGCAACCTTGAGTTGTCTTTAAAAGGGACTGGGAAGTATAAAAACTCAACAGCTTTTGTAATGGTAGAAGATGAACCAGAAAAGTCGGACCTAAAATAGTTAACCAAAACTTTGATGACTCTACACCTCTGGTATGTCAGACCTGATATACAGTTTAAATCATCCAGGCAGACCCTGGACTTAAGAGCACTTAGGCTTTGGACCTTACTGCTTAAATGAATGGTTGGATAGCAGCAATAATAATAATAATAATAATAATAATAATAATAATAATAATAATAATAATAATAATAATAATAATGTCTTTCTTTAATCAAATGAGCTGCCTGGTCTCTGTGAAATCATTATAGTACTAGTGCCTGAACATCATGAGTTCTTGATTAATGTGACCAGCCAGGAAGACAATGTTCACAGAAGGATGAAAATTACAAGAAATGAAAATTACAAAGTGATTACTAAAGAAAATGACTAATATAACCTAGTGACTCAGTTACCCTGAGGTTGCACCAGACTTAGAGGAGGATGAAAAAACTTATTTCAAGTATTAGCTCTTTTGCCACTTTTCATCCTGCTCTGTGGAACAAAATCTATCAGTTCATGCCTCCGTAGGTACGGGACTAGGAAAGAAGCACTGGGGAGCTGCACACAGGCAAGTCCTGATGGATTTCAAATATGGTCTCTACATAAAATCAGCAAAAAAGGTGTTTCCATGTGACTGTTTCTTTGCTTTGGCTGCAAAAGGACAAGTACAGATTAGTGCTTGCTCTTCCCCAAGAAGAGCCATCTCTCCATGCAGCCTTCTCTGTTCTCGTGAGCAACAGACAAAAGTTGTTAAGAAGCTTCAAAGAATTTTCATTTTAAAGTATATATATTTTTTTTTTAATTCACTTTCAATGCACAAATATATTACAAAGGATAGTTATGTGTTTATCCGATTGGGAATTTTAATAAAAACCTCAAGGAGTGAGTAATATACTTTAATAAGAGTTATATACTTTTATAAGCATCTAGCCATCTTTTTGCCAAATAGAAATAGAAAAGCTCAAAGAAATAATTTCATGGCTCTATAACTTAATTTTGCTAATAACATGAGAAACAGTTTAGGCTTGGGAGAATTTTCCCAGTTACAGTATGAGCATACATGTAGTCCTGATGCTTAAGTGCTTTTAAAATGCTTCAGAAATTGTAGCCTCATCACCCCTATATCTGCTTTGTGTCTGCATAAAATTCAAGCTACTTCAAGGACATTTTGACAGCAATGTTCCTTCACTTTCTTGATTTTTGCCTATTTTGATGACCCGAAAGGGGTAAAAACCCTAAGAGAAACTTTTTGGAATCTGTTAATACTGTTATGTAGATTTTCCAAAAGAAGTCACATATAAAATTAAATTAAATCAATAAAATAAATTACAACATCTGATGAAACAATTTAGTGTTCACTGTAAAATGAATAAGAAAGCATTGGGCAGAATTGTAGTTATCTTCTATTAACAAATTATGAAAATTATCAAGGAAATTACTTAAAAACAATTTGTGATCATACAGAAAAAGATGTGTATAGATTTTGGAGTATGACCTAGGTGTTCCTGAAGGACTCCCTAGAAATTGCCATGACTGCACATCACTCAGTGTTCCACTCAGAAGTTAACACACCTCTGGTGCTTTGAAAAAAAACCCACATTTTACTTCTATAGTTAGAAATACTAAACTTAATCCAAGTGCCTAAACAACTGATTGGGGAATTCTGAGAAAACAGACCCTGTTCTCAGTGAATTAAGGATTAGCAGCTGCCTGAATTCTCTCTCTGGGTTGCCTAAGGGTCCAGAAGTCATGTTGTCACACAAGCTATAAAGCAACACGAGCGGCACAGGTACTCAGGAGAGTCAGATTTGAAAGTGTATATGTACTCCAAGTGCATATGTGTGCATTGAGAACTTATTGAAAGATGGTATGTGCCTTCTCATGAATGATTCGCTCAGGATGTTTTCTCTGCAGATAAAAACATGCATTAATTGTTTCTTAATTTGGTGATAAAGCCTTGTTCCAAGGCATAGCTGGCCAATTTGATGTGCAGAGTACTTGTGAAATTTTAATTGTCCTAATTTGTGGAAAAACCAACCAGACCTGCACAGTGGCCAAGACTGTCTTTTTGTCCTGCTACAGAAAGTGAAATGGGGTGTTATTTTAGTGTAGCTAATGAAAGAAACTAAGGAGGTTTTCTTTCTTTCTGTCTGCTGTTTCCAGGTAGCTGTTGCTAGTTAGTCTGTACAGTTAGATGATTTTTTTGTGTATCAGGTGTTTACAGGGGCAAGAACTTTGCTTTGGTACACATTTGAAAAGTGCTATGGGTACTTCTGGTCCTTTAAAGAATAAACAACACTAGTATGCTTCATTTAACATGTCTAAAAATATTTTTCCCCCAGGAGCACCATGCAGGCACTCTGCAACTGGTCACAAGGCCAATAAAGAGTGATGCACAGAGACACTGAGGGTTGTCTCTCTACATCTCACTGTGCATTGTTATGATCTCTGGCTCCTGCTTAAAGCCCTAACACATTGGTAACTGGTTATTCCAGTAATTAACCATCAGGTTAGGTACTGGGACTATATGCATCTTGACAAGGCAGTGGTCATTTTGACGTAAATTAGCTGTTGAACTTGGCTTTTTTCCTCACTGAGGTCTTTTTTCTAAAACAAAACAAACAGGAATTGCTTTTCAGCCCTCAACTTGGTAAAAAATATGTACTTGTATAGAAAAGGCAAAAAATCATATCGAAGGGTATGCTGCGTATAAAGGTAAGTGCTACTACCCTTTTGTGACAGAGCACATGCCAAAAAGCAGAATTGTTAAGCCATACCTCCCCCAGCTCCCTTTGCTCCCTCAGCACTGACATTATTATTTGCTGCTGCTCCCGTGTTCTCCTCAGAGCGCTGTCTCTTGGCAGGGGCCGGCTGTTCCTTTCATGGACACACGATTCCCTCGCTGGCCGCCCCTAAAGGAACTTTGATCATCATTGACAGTTGCCCTGCTGCTCTCAGAAACGCCAGGAGGGAGAGCTGAGGGCCAGAAAACTTACAGATGCAGAGCCATTTCCATAAACGATGGCCACAAATCCTGCCTCTGCAGAAACCCATTGAGCAGCGCAGCATTTACAGAAAAAACGGAGCCTCTGTGTGAGGAAATCAACATGAGCTTGTTTATCATCAATTTTGCATCTCAAATGCTTTTGTTAGAAATTAGATTCACCTTGTGACTGCTTTTGGTTTGGGGTTTTTGATTTTGTGTTGTTACTTTTTGATTTTTTTTTAATACACATTTTGTAAGAGTTCCCCCTATTGAAACTGCATGTTTTCTAGGAAAAATTTTCCTGCTAGTCAGACAGCACCTAGTCAGGTATTTGCAATGATCCAGATCCCCTTCTTTAGGGAGCACTCTGAAAGAAAACTGCAGCATAACTAAGCAAAGAGAATAAGGCTTCATGAAGATGTTTCAGTTATGTGAAATACATCCCACCCCCCTGAGCCATACTCAGATCTTATAACCATTCTTGAAGAGAGAAAAGCACAGAAAAATTTGGGTTGGTTTCATTGTGGGTTTTTTTCCCTCTGTTTCTTAGAGATCAAATGAGAGGAACCCGGAGGCTTCCCTGAGAAGTCTTCAAAGCTTTTGCAGGAAGTGTCTGCTTTAGATCTCCTGGTGTAGATTAGATATGCTCTACTCTATTGCTACATTTGCTTCAACAAATTTCAAATAGAATGGCACTTCCTTGCAGTGTTGCCCTTAAAGAAGGCAAATCCATATTCTCAGTCTCAGAACAGCAGCAGGTGATGTGGAGGCCAGAAGAGATGAGTGGAATTAGGTGTGATTATACCAGGCTTTGGTAGAGCTGTTAGTCAAACTATTGCGTATTTCCGCCACCACAAAGGAGCCATAGGTAAACCATAATCCTGTGATGCATGTCCTGCAGGGTCAAACATGGATCTACCTTGGCTTTTTGGGGATTCTTTGGGACAAGGCAAAAGTCAGTCATGTCACAGATCCTATGGCCAGTTCTTTTAGACAGTATTTCCTGAGCTCAATTATTAATTCTTAAAAGCATACCTAAATTATTCTATTAAAATTATTCAGTGTTGACTGAATCAGTATCTAGAAATATGCTGGGGACTTTCTGTTCCATATGATATCATTATTTGCTTACTGTTGGTAATTTTCTATTATTACCAATAATTTACCCACCAAAGAGCAGATGAATATATGCATTTGTTTGAAATAAATATCATTTGAATTTTACACAGCTTAATAAGAAAAAAGTACAGGATTAAAACTATTTTCACTAAGTTCCAACAAAAGAATTTCAAGGCTTTTGGATGTTTAATGAATTAAGCTTTGGATTGTTTGTTAAACATGAATTTTAGCCACACTGAGAATTGTTTCTTGGTAATAACAGGTTTTGTACAAAACGTGCTTTTTTTTTCCTTTTCTCCCTCTCATCAACTGCTATTTTGTTTCTCTTTTTCTCCCCAGCTGCTCATGTTATTACTTGCTTAATTTTTCCTTTTTCTCTTTCGATCTTCCCTCCCTCCAGGTGTTTCAATGCTAAATTTCAACTATTCTATTCGTAGTAGATTTTTCTAGAAGGGATTTGTTTCAGTTGCTAGGTTTTATGTACTTATTGTTGCTGTTTTGAATGAAAATAATCTTATCAAATCCTAATTATTCCTGTTAGAGTAATTTTTGGTTGTTTGTTTTTTTGGGGTTTTGGTTTTGGTTTTTTGGGTTTTTTTGCATAAATATACATAGGATTAAAGTGTGGCTGAACACACACCTTCATTTTACAGTATAATATAGTCTTTCTATTTATTGATTACCACCTCAAGAAAACGTACCATCAGCTCACCAAAACCAATATATAGTTGGAATTTATATTCAAGAAGGATTGCCTGGTAGCAAATAATTTTTCTCTCTCTGTACATGGAAGTTGCAGATGATCTACAGACTGGAAGCTGTATTCAAGTTCAGCAGAATAAAAACTGCACAAAGTCCATGACAAGCTTCTTTCCATAAAACATATTTCCTTCTGTAGCAGTAGGAAAATCCATTCAGTGACCATCCCTAGTTGTCTCTGAGAACTTCTGTTATTTAGAAATCTCCACAAGTAAAGTCAGACATGGACTAAAATGAAACAATATGCAATTGCTGATAGAATTACATGAATAATTATTTCCCATTCCAAATGTACTCTCTCAGATCTGTCAATAACAAAAACAAACTGTATATGAAATAATCTGATTTTCTGTTATGCTTCCATTGTATTTTGCCATATTCTTGTGATGACATATTCACTAAACAACCACTAGAACTTAACATATTTCAGTGATTGTACTATCATCTTAGAGTATTTTGATAATAGGCACAAACCTCTGAACCTAATTTGGCTGTTTGTATTGATAGATTGGGGAGCTACACAGGGCTGAAGAAAAAACTAAGTAGTAATTAAATTCACCTCCTTACACAGCTTTTATATTTTTATTGTAGCAAATAAAATTTCACCAAAGTAATAATGTAGCTGAGATCCAAGTTTCCTCTACATCTGTTCTTTTTCTAGGCATTACTAAGCAAACTGATGAGTTTCCAGCACTGTAAAGGTCTATCACCATTTCTCCATAAGGTTTTTCAGCTCTTTTTATTGAGGAGTTCATGTGCCAACACAGAGAAATAAGAGCCTGTGAAAAGTTAGTCCCAAAAGCATTCTTTAGTTACAATGCCTTATATTGACTAAAGATACAACAGCTACCTGCTGCAGCCAGACCCCATGAATCTTTAAAACTGCATTAAATGTTATGTGTCCACACACCATTTCTACCCCTCCTTTCTCAGCTCAGAGGGATTCACATGGACTCACACAGCAACAAAAATAGTAGGGGAAACTGCCTGAAAAACCCAGCTTCAGTGGAGGAATCCCCTCGTGGTCTGCCATGGGGCTTCCTCCTCTGGGGAAACAAACTGCCATTATCCTACCTGGGATTCAAATCAAAATCAGATTATACACTCACTGTCTGCAGTGCTCAATCTTTTCTCCTCTGCAAGCATTTATAAGACACAGGGTATCCTTTACCAAAGAAGAGAACATGTAATGATAACATATTTATGAAACTTAAATGGTTCAATTATTTTCATCCCAGTAGCTTTATGAGAGAGGTAAAAGTACGAAACTCCATGAAATGATATAACTCAGAGGAATTATTACAATGCATGTGCATTACTACTAATTCCACCCTATTAGACGATACTATATCTTTCCATAATGAAGATTAAATGCAGCAGAAACCATATAATGGCAGAACTGCTGTAGATCAAATTGAGTCTACCATAAGAAAAATGATCACTGATCCCAAGACGTTATGGAATAGTAAACTTAAATTGTGCCGCTTTTCAAGTTTATGTGACTATGATTATTTAATTTTCCTTTGTGCGTGCTCAAGTATAGCTGTTATGCGACTACACATGAGAGAACCTGAAATTAATTTGTCTGTATAAGATCAGTGACTGTACAAATTCTTATGAAAACTAACATGCCATGACAATAGTAATTTTGATAAAATTACAGCAAGAACTGCAATTCTCTGCCATCTGGCTGTCTCATCATAACTACTTTGATGTGCTTTTTATTACTTATTTACTTACTTCAACTACTTTAGCAGTTGTTTCAGAGCTTAGAAATGTTAACTGCAGAACAATATTAAAGAAACAGCATTGCCAAAGCTTAGCATTAATTTCTTACTGAAGTCTGGAACAATCTAAAATCATCTTTAATTAAAGCCCTAAAAATAATAAACCTACCCTATAATAGATCTCATTTATAAAGCAGACATATTTTCTATTTCATATTTTAAAATGCAAATGTGCATCAGTTTTCAGAGGAGTCTGATTAGTTTATTCAAAAGTCTGAATGAACTGCCAGACCCCTTTCATCTTCCCATATAAAACCTTTCAATTACTTTTGGAATTGAGTTACATATTTACTTAATACACGAACACAATTAACAGACTAAAAGGGAAGTATATCTAGGCACATTTTTATAAATAAGGAACCCATTTTCTTGAGGTCAGGGTATCAGTACTGTGCATTTCTAATTCAATCATGTTTATTCCAAGGCAAATCATCTCTTTGGTGACTTCTTATGAATACTAACTAGCTGCCATAATTCATTTCCTTTATAAGGGGTGGAGAATGGTGGAGAAGGTCAAATACTGCCTTTATTTTACCACTGCAAATTTGTTTGTTGGTAAAGGTCCTGATCTGAAAACACAGAACTTCGGTAATTTTATACTGTAATCTTTCTGATCCAGAGTTCTGAGATAAACCCTAGCATGTCCAAAGCTCAAAGAATCTTTGTTCTTTTCCAGGAGATGTGGATATTTTCCATATCTTTTAGAGAATTATTAGATCACAGTATACAATATGGTTCCAAATGGTGCACACTAGGTAACACCTAATACAGGATAATATAGCACAAGTAGATTTTATAGAAAGGTTGAACTTCTGAAGCCTAAAGCTAAAATAAAAATATTACAAAGGCAAGTATACAGCCATCATGAGTCACACCATGTGCCTGAGAGAGTTGTCCATATGCTCCTGGAGCTCTGGCAGGCTTGGGGATGTGACCCACAGACTTGGGGAGCCTGTTCTGGACTATGAGGGGTGAAATCCAGCTCCCACAGAAGCCACATTGAGCCAACCCACATGGGTCTGGTTTGTCTTTCATCCATGAACCTGTGAAGTCCACTTCCCCTTTGAACTGGTGGCCAAACACTCACCTGGTGTAAAGTGCCAGCTCAGTGAATTAGTTGAGCTTGGTGAACCTGTAGGAATTACTGCCACTAATGAGTTCCAATCTGTATCTCGAGGTCAGGGCAAAGACGTGCAATGGTGGAAACTCCACTAACAACGCTGTATTTTGCTTTCTGTGAGCACTAAACTTGTAGAGAATTAAATTTAAAAAAAAACAAAGAAACAACAAAACCACCAAATACAACAGATAGAGCTGCCGTCAGAAACTCTTTGCAGATGGCATAAAACAGCTTAACTACAATTCACTTGGAGCTAATTTCAGTCGTTGCTAATACATGCTGGGTAGAAAATTAGTGTCAAACAACAAAATGGCATGATTTTTTAAAGGCATTTGGATTCAAGTTTCACCAGCATTCAAGTTTCCAGATTAAAATCTCTCCCGTAGAATTACAGAGAACCAGCTATTCCTTCAGTTTTAAGATAAAAATAGAGGAATGTTGAAGGTTATTGTTAGATTGTAATAATTAAAGCAGTGAGACGTACGGCTATATAATACAGCCAGATATCTATGTAGTGCCTGGACAGATAGAGCATTTTGCTAAATGTTTGCTTATCTGAGTTGTTTCTCTCTGCTGAACAGTAGAATGTTTCTGCACAGATGTTTTCCTTTTATTCTGATGTGATCCCTACATAGATTTATTAGAAAAGACCTGACTGAATAGGCCATGATACCCAAATTATGGAGACAGAACATGCAGTTCAGGTCCATTTGCCTTTATCTGTTTACTTATTTTTGTAAAAATCTTTTTTCCTTTTTAATCCAAAGACCTAAAAATTAAAATACTATAAATTGCACCATAAATGGGTATATCAGACAACTGGCAGATTTATCTTGGTGACAAAAAAATACACTCATTACAAAAATACTTCTCAAAAGCATCAGACCTACTGTTTTGGTAATACCACATATGAAGATTTAAGCCACATTCCTGGTATATATTTTTATTGTGTTTTCAAACTTCATAGATTAATATCAAGTTGAAACAGGCAGTAATCACCTGAGATGTTAAACCACAGTTTGCATCTGTATAGGGCTAAGACTGCAATGCTCTTAATTCTACGGAGTTTCCAAAAGCTGAGAAATATTTTTTTTTTTTTTAATTAGAAAATGAATGTTTTTTTGTAAGAACAATGGATTTATTTTTAAAAACTCATAGGCACAATTAAGAGTCAAGCAGCGGGTTGCATAAAATTGGAGGTGTTAAAAAGAACCAGACAATTTTTGCTTTCTGTTACTGTAAATTAGAGAGCTTTCTGATTAGTTTTACCCTAACACACATTCTTAAACTTGACCTGTGTTTATAACAGCCAAAATATATAGAGTGTACAGAAAAATAATGCCAAGTGCAGAGGCCAATTAAATTTAAAGGAAATGACAACAATTTATTCTGTAACTTTCTAAGACCTTTTGAATACAACACCTTCTACATTATTCTTTAACACAAGTATTGTAATTCCGTATTAAAACTCAGCATCCTCAGCTCCATTAATAAAGTGAAATCTTTACTGGGCTTTATATTTTCCTCCAAGGAAACTTTAGGAGGACAAATACTTGTTAGTGAGAAAACCAAAAACATTCTAACTCTAAATAAAATTAATTATTTTTGAAGGGAGTTTTTGCTATGAAAATAATAATTATGTGGCAAAAACATCCAAACAATTCTGTTGGGACAAAACTGTGACTTGGGAGATAATGGATAGAGCCAGCAGGGACTAAAATGTGCAGCATTTCCTGGTCATTTACTCACTGGAAGATTTGAAAATCAGTTTATTCATGGGAGAAAAATAACCTATTGCCACCAGTCCTTGATCATAAAACACATAGAACTTTAAACTCTCAGTGCAATATTGAAAGGAAATAAATGTGCATCTAATCAGCTTTGCCCTTCATAGCAGGTATCACTTTGGCAATCAGGAGCACACTGTGGATAGCAAAAATAATGGGAAGACAATATTCTGAGTGGGGAAAAAAAAGCCTACACACTTTGCAAAACACACAGAAAGACTGTAACCACAGGTGGCTATTTTTGCTGACCTAAAACAATTCCCTAAAACGGTGGCTGTGATGCAGCCAGAACACGAAGGGCATGTTTTCATTTTAACTTATGCATTCTCCTGGAATCCTGAGGTCTGAGTAAACTGCACCATCCCAAATAACCCTTCAAGATGGAAAGGCAAGCTCACACTGACAATCCACAAAGAGGGTGCATGAAATGACTGCCTCTTAGTACTGAAGTCCTAAAGAGCCAATTCTCTTTCCACATCTATATCAGGAATTTTATTCACTTCCACTTGAGAGAAACCTGACAAAATGAAGCAACCTTAGTGAACAGAATGGCAATTTTCATAAAATGCACAAACTGGTAAAGGCAAAATCATCTAAATTCCCCAATCTTTACTTCAATTTGAAATAAAATAATGTGAAATACAGTCATTGTGGGTCTCTTATAATAAGAGACATTTTACAGGTACTAACACCAATAAGTAATGTATATGAATTTGCTGGCAATTCTGAACTGCTTGTCTTTCATAGGATTTCTTATGGCTATTTACATTTTCACTCAGTGAAAATCAATTACCTTCCTGCAATAAGCCTCATTTGCTACCTTTGAGTATAATAGAAACACCATTAGGATGATGACATTACCCAAAAGAAGGGCACCACACAGTTGGTAGACATAAATTAAGGACCCTTTCACATATGCATTAGAAATACTGCTGTGCCTGAAATATGCATAAAGCCCGTATCTATTAGAGCTATTAGCGTGTGCCAGTGATGATTTTGAAGGAGGAGGGGGGAGACTGCGATCCACTACTTTGACAAAATTATGTATTTCCTTTTTTTTTTTTTATTTTCCCAGGACGCGCCACTGAGGCAATAAGCAGAGGCCCCCAGCTGAGCTGCATTTGGAAATGCCACTGAGCATGGCATGCGCGCTTCACTTGCCTTCTCCGGAGCCGGGCTCTGGGTGCGCGCTGCCGCTCCTCCCGCGCCCCTGACCTCCGCTGCTCTGCGGATGTACGCCTGGCTGCGGGCCGCGCTCATGTGGAAAACGGCTCCCGCGGATCAATTCATGGGATTTAGGGACATTTAACTTCCATCAGGGCCGCAGCATCTTATTGATATGGGGAGAGTGACTTATTACCGAGCGTTAATGGGACTAACACGAAGGGCTTTGTGTTTGCTTGGGGGGAAGAAACTAATTTAGAGATTCCTCCCTTGGAGTCTGTTAAGCAGAGGAAGCTACTTCTGAACGCAGTTATTTTTACCTGGGCTCTTATGAGCTTAAGCAAAACAAAATTATAACACAGTATGATGATGTATTATGTATTAAAAGTGTAAAATGCAATTCCCTCCTTCCTGCTTCTGTACTCATTTGACATACCAATGAGCCCATTATGAATAAGGAAAACATTGGGATGCTGTTTCTCTTACAGATGGGCTGCTGATCATAGCTGCCATGTGGTTTTTAACAGAAAAGCTTATTTCTCTTGAAGACATCAAAAACCATTTAGTTCTACCAGTACTTAGGATAAAGGCAGGTTTTAGGATTGCTCTCACAAATCAGAAGTTAGGATAGTCCCAGTACTACAGCAGGCATTCTGCTGACAGTGCTACGAATATAGAGTTAAACACACAAAACACCCAACATAAATGTATGAAAACTTGCCTAATTACCAAAGAGAGAAGTATTTCGTATGAAGGGTAATCCAGAACTTCTGACATTCCACAATGAAAAGCTACACTAGCCATACAACAGAAGTAGTAACCTGGGGCTCCTCTGCCTTATAAATAAGCCAGATAAAGGTACATGGGCAAAGGAAACAAAGGGGAGAGGAATCAGATCTGGGCACTGTTCCCTGCGGTTCAAAATTCACTGGATTTTGAGGCTCCTTCTGCACTGCAGGTCTGTACCTTGACAGTTTTGAGATAGCCCTACGCAAAGTACATGGAGCTGAGCAAACAGGCATCCTCAAACAAAGTCTCCACAGAACTCAAACATTAGTGCCTTTTCCTTAGCCAGATGCACAAAGGTTTTAGTATATTTGGAAAAAAAAGTGCTGAGAATCTGTCAAGGTAAAGCCCATAGGTCAACAGTAGAATTAGCAAAATTTTTCAGATTGCTAATTATAAAAAAAAAAAAGGATTCTTGTAGAATCCAACCTATGTGTACAATTATTTGCCATTACATTCCAAACTGTCATTTTAATCTAAATATTTGTCCACAGTGGAACAAAATGAACATGGAGTATTTCCCAGGTAATTTCCCTTCTAATTTATTTCATTTTTCTGTTAGGCACAAAAATAATATCCGTATATGTTTGCTACACATTATTTCCAACTAAGCTTGACAGGAATAAGGTGTTACTGAGTTCTTAAGAAAAATGCGTTAAGAAACTAACCTTTTCTGTTTCTTTTCCTTGGAAAAAAAGACTAAATGTATGAAAAAGTAATCTTATATTGTTTATTTACAATGTTATCTATTTACATTAAAAATTCCCATTGGCAGAAGAGTGCTCATATCTCTTTAGGCATTTCTATTGCTACAAAGTACAGTAGGAACCATGCAGAATGGATATGCCTTCAGATTAATCATTTAGATACTATACTTTTCACAAGGATAGAGGTCATAACAGCTGAGCAAATAATTTCCATCAACATTTTAAAGAAGATTATAGGATGCATAGAATTTTCATTCAAACTAGCTGGGCAGAATCTGTGCAAGGCATTGTGGCGTCGCAGGAAATTATCTCTCTGAATGAAGGAAACACCAGTGGGAAATACAGTTCTTTAAATATAAAGCAAACAAAACACCCTCTTAAACATTAGATGCTTTTTCCAATATCTTGAGTAGAAATAATTCTAAAGATCTGTTTCATTTTAAGGACAGAAACAAGTGTTGCATCTATTCAAAACCCAAACTCAGGATATTTGAACATATTTGATCTGTTTTTAAAACATTTTTATACAGGCCTCTACAATGGACATATAAGCAAAATATGAAAGGTATGTCTTCTCAGAAGTTAATAAAAATTTGGTAAGAATTTGAAAGTACAATAATATTTGCTATTTATTGCAAATTTATGTATCTAAGCACAAAACTACCAAGAGCACTAAATATATTGTTTTTCTTCCACAGATAATTTAATTATTCTGATATTTACTATATAAATATATGTGGGGAAAAATACTTCTTGTTTTCCGATAAAGGTGTTCTTTTGCATTTAATTAATAGCAATGCTTAATAAAGTATTTGATAAATACCTTAATTAAATAACTGATTGATCTCAGACTTGAAATTATATAATCTAGAGAGTAATTTTCTTCTTGTGAAAATTTGTCTCTATAGTGGACCTGGAGAAATTGATGCTTTCCTTCCCTGCTTCTACTTCATCCCAATCTCCCATTCCCCAAAGTAGGTCAGAATGAGTAAAAATTTTTGCAGACTATAAAATAAACGTTCTAAGAAAACACTTTTTCTATCGAAAATATATTGCAAAGTCCAAAATAAGTAAGCTTGATACTAAAATCAGGTAATAAGGTAGGAAAGGCCCCAGGAATTGACTCTTTCCAAAGAATTTGGAAGAAGAAAATACGTATTATTACACTTACCCTAATTAAAAGTTATAGGAAGTGTTTAAGTGTCTGGCATTATTTCAGTGTTTAGTGACACTTCCTCCTGAATGGGAGACAAAGAGAACAGAAAATGGAGAGGGACTCACCCTCCTCCACCTCACTGCCACTTTTCAGTTTCAATCAGAGGCTGTGCCCAGCCCCTTGAGCTCAACCAAGCTATCCCACAGAACCAAGGTAAAATGCGAAAACAGTCTTGGTGCAAACATCCAGCATTCCAGCAACGTTGGGATCCCCCAAGAACCAAATTCATCACCTTCACAACTGCACTGTAGTACCAGACAAGTTTGGAGCACAAAGAAAAAGATTGAGGCCTCAGGGCTTAATATTATAAGGATAACATTAAATTCTTGCAGTGTTCATGTGTTGATGTGAAACATCATCTACAGTGTTCTTGTGTTGATGTAAAACATCATCTAAAAGTCCATGAAAAATGAATATTTCGGAAAATAAAACTGCACAATTAAAGTTAGGAGACTAAGTCTGAATGTGAATTCCAACATCAGTTCTTTTGTTTTATATAACTGATTTTAACCTTATTTATTTATACTAGGACAAATTCTTCCCAGTGATTTAAAAGACATCAGTGATAAATTTAGTCTATATATTTTGATTACTTGTTGCTTCCTTAACTGGCATATTTTATAATTTTTCTGGCACTTTAGATGTGCTAGAGGATTTGGATTCCAGGAAATTGCCCTGATAGTCCTGTAAATCTCCTACTGCTCAGTTTGACTGAAGTATTTCCAAAACCCAGCATTGGAGCAGCCTCTTTGAGAGGTATAAAATAGAAAGGAGTACTTTCTACAATGTCTCATACTACGCCTCCCCTAGCTTCTGTTGCACACCTCTGCATATCACAGCTATCAGTTTTAGTTTAGTTAGATGGTGCAGAAATGCTGCTCCTACAATGTTCACCAAACTTTATCCTTATTAGACCAAATCTTCACATATAAAGGGGGGAAAAAAAGACCCAAAAAAGTTCTTTGTTCTATGCTGAGGTTTGTGCTTCTTTAGAATACTACATTACCGTGTTTTCTACAGCTTTTGTAATTATTTAACTCCAGCTGCCTGCTGAAGAACAAGATATTGCGATAAAAGAAGGTCCCATGGAAGTCTCACCTGCACAGCGGATCAGTGCCAGGAGAGCAGATCATAGTTTGGATATTTTTAGAAAAGAGACATTGAGCAAAAATGGAAACATCCCTATGCCACTGTTAAATCCGTGAACATACACAGTTCAGGTTCTTTTCATATTAAAAAGAATGTAGAGGAAAACTAGAAGAAAGTACAAAGAGACACAACAAGAGGTGTGCAGTGCTTCCTTTAGCAAGGAACAGAATAGAGTATAATTCTTCAGTTTGGAAAAAGAAAGCAGGGAGTACGGTGGCAATGGATGAGCATGGAGAGAGGACTAAGGGATGACTGCCTGGCTGGTCACAGTGTATTTCAATTTAAGAAATAGCAGCTCATCAGATGGAGCAAGCTGCTACAGGTTTCAGAATGAAGAAAGGAGCAAGTGCCTTATTAACCTGTGGAATAACTTGACATATAATGCTACAGCTGCTAAAGGATTACAATTTTTTAACAAAGTCACTGTGGACTTTTAAATTTCTTATGCTCATAAATCCTTGTAATGTCTCATTTCAGCAGTATGAAACACATTGAAATATATATGTTCCAATGCACACAACTGTGCTGTTCTTCTGAATTATTTCTGTTGTGGATTCATTATTCATTAAACAAAATGTTTTTTTAAAGTTCTTTTTAATGGACTGGAATAATCATAATTGTCACCATGAAGAGACACCACACCCCCTCCCCCTTCAAAAATCCAAACATATTATCTTCATCTGCCTCAAAACATATGCATACACTGTAGTTCAAGACATTGCCATGGTACGGTTATCTCACATTCAGGGTACTAATAGGATGATGGTACTTGTTCCTGGGTCAGTGAACAAGCCAAAGCTGCCTAAAGTCAGACTCGAGCTTTGAGAGAAAAGAAAGAAAAGAAAGCGGGGTTTGCCTTTTCTCTCTATTTTTTTTTTTTTTTTAAGCAGAGGAAAATATAGAGAACTGGTTAGATTTTGCTGGTTCCACACTGTTTCATCTTTGCGTGCGCACTGCTTTCTGCCCCAGCATTGCTGTGCTGGTAATGTTCTTGCCTGCAAGCCACAAGGTCAGGGGTTGAAGGACAACATAAAAACTTAGGCTCTAATTCAGGGATGACACAGGGGCACAGTGCTCGTAGGGGAAGAGCAACCAGACTGTCAAAGGTGTCTTCTTTGGATGAAACACTGAACAGAGGTCCCTACTGGCAAAGTCAAATGAAAAAGGAGTGAAAGCTCCACTGCAAAAAAATGTGTTTTAAAAATGACTGCCACAGAGTTCAAAAAGATAGCTAAAGTTCTGATAGTTTTCTTATTTAGCTAACAATTTTTTTTACATCCCTCCTCAGTTTTTATGGAGGTCTGGCAAAATAAAAATATTTTAAGTTTCATTATCAATTCATATTAATAAAACTAGTTTATAAAATCTAGATCTAATTTTAATTGATGTGCCTTTGATTCATAAAAATTAAGGTATATAACCAAGTAAAAAGCAACTTCTATGCTTTTTTAAGAAACAGATTAGAACAGAATCTTAGTTGTCCCGTTTAAAATTTTTTAACTTGCTATTACTGCCAAATATTTCTCCCGGTAAGAAAATTAATTGACCCTTTTCAAACTGTTACGAAAAATATAAAATAATAGATAATGCAGTAAGAACTAAACTAAGAACAAGCTTTATCTGAAAGCAAACAAGTAACATTATTTTGAAGCTCATAACACTAAGATGAGAGAAGAAAAAACTGGGTGAAATAAGGAGAAAATGTAGCAGCAATCATTCTTACAGTTGAGGGGGAACTTCAATAGTTGGATGTAGAAGACAAAATGTGAACAGGAAAAAAGTCTGAACAAGAATTAATCTGATCACCAAGAAGAGTGAGGCACATGACACTTACAGGAGATAACTCTTCTGTAACTTGAATCTGAATTTTCTGTTTCCTGGAAAGTTTACAGTTCTTTCCAGGTGTCATACTGATATTTTGGAAATGCCCCACTGCTGTCTTTAAGTAGACATTTCAGGGTTTGTTTTCAAGTGGAAAGTGTTCCAAAGGCATGAATAGATGTTACACCCTATGAAATGTGCACTTTCCAAGATATACCAGAAAACCTTGGAAGCAAGGAAAAAAATCTGGACTAAAAGATTATAAATCCACAAATCCTTGCGTACTTACAAAGATATGGGGGTCTGGAGTTGCACTTTCCTTTGGTAGAGATTTACAAAATCCGGTCCCTGTGCTGGTCCTGGGTTGCCTCTGAAGTGCCAGTGAACACTGTGGAGTTTTTTTTTTTTTTGTTTGACCAAGCTGATCAAGCCAACTCTGGTGACAAATGTTTGCAGACCTGGCACTTTATAGATGCACATTCACCCAGGCATCCAGAAATGCCAGCACATAAACACACTTACTTATTTTGATAGCTAACTTTGTAAATGGATGAATTCTTTAGTATTGAGCTCTCGGGCTATTTTATTTCTAAGAATACCACACTAAATTTTAAATACAATTCCATACTCAAGCAGTCAAATAAAAGTGCATCTGAAAGCACAGTTTAACTTTAATACATTCATAAACAGCTGTAATGATGTTGTTCAACAACCACAACAACAAAAGAGAAATGTTGAAATCCATAAAGCTGCTGAAAACCTGATATTATTTTATAGAAGAGAAAGAAAAACTCTTTTTTTTTTTTTATTTTTAACCTCATTCCATGTAGCTGTGACAAATTTTTAAAGATCAGAAAGTAGAGTTACAAAAAAAATCTACCCACTGAATATATGATTTCTAAGTGTTTTTGTGTGGAAAACTGTTATGTGCAATACTGTGACTCATGTGGTTATCAGTTCTCTACCTGCTGTACCACAAACAGTGACCCGTGTGAGCTGTAAGACCATGCCTACACTCCAAAGTTCTGACAGCAGAGCCAACCTAGCAAAAATAAAAGAAAGCAGATCTTTGAGAAATGGACCAGTACTGAAATTAAAGCAAAAATTATGCCTTCATCAATATAGTTTTTTCTTGAGTGTGGAGGAAAATAAAAAAACTACCACGTTGCACAAACCTTGAGTTGTAATAAATGTTTTGCACTAGGAATACTCTCCTAGTAGGTACAGTTCTCTCACAGGAAGTAATAATGATAGAAAAACATGATATGCTAAGGCCACAGTTTATGTCAACAGAAAAAGAAACCAGTTAATCTAAAGATGTTATTGAATGGCATTACAACAATAAAATATTGGTCCAGGTGTATTGAAAACACCTACGCTGTTTCCATGGAGAGGTTGTACAATTATTTACCAGTACTTACCATTTACCATTCCCTTTGAATATTATACAAAAGTTTAAGACCCTATATTGTCCTATGGAAAACATTTTATAGCTGTTCATAAGAGCTTGATGCCAATTCAGAGTACTGAATTTTGGATCCTACGTGTTCCAATCATGCCTAGACACCTGAGATAAGCTTAATTATAAAAGCACTTTATCTTAAATCTCTTAAATACCAGAATTGCCTCTCAAACAATACTGTAGTATAAAAGAAAAGGCACGTGAGTTGGAGTGCAAAACCAGAAGGGGTTAGAGTATCTCAGAATACAAACTTTTTGCTGGTAAGCACCCTTGGAATGAAGTGTAAGATTCCCCTGGAACTGAGGTGAGCCAACATAATGCAAGGAATTTGGAGAGAGACTGTCCTCAAACAGGCTGGCAAAGTAGCATCGTACTACTGAACTAAGCCTTCACCATTGAATTGAGTGGGATAAATTCCTATCAAAAGTATGGGAAAGGTGCAAACCTATGTAGTACAAAAGGACTGATGGGAGTAATTGAGCAGACAATATTTTTTGGCTGAATGTCAGAAAAAATATTCCTAACAGAGAAGATGACTATTATACTGCAGAAAAGACACCCCCAAGGGAAGTGATAGAAGTCTCATTCCTTCAGTCCTTTAAAAAAGGAATTAGTTATTGCAGAAGATACTGTAGGAAACAGTCCTGTGCTTTTTAAAAGATTTTTAATGTGACTATTACATCTTTATCATTTCTAATTTCTGTCATTTTAAGAATACGACTGGAGGAGCATACCAAGGAAGGAAATCTCAGTCTGCCTTTGGCTTTCCTCCCTGCACTCCTCCCTGCTTCTTGCCACTCTCACCCTTTTCTATCATCTACAGACGGCTGGAGGAGCAGGGGGCAATTACAAATTACACAATTACAAATTAATCTCTATTATTTTTGCAGAAGCTTTGAGTTGTGCTCCAACAGCACAGAACTAATTTTCTTGTCTTTGGGATTGAGAAGATAGGTTGTGCATTTGTCAGTTTATCTTTGTCAGGGTGTGTGTGGGGGGGTTATGTTCAGTATAACAAGATAAGTGAGTAAAACAACATTTCTCAGGTTTAATACCCCAAGATTTCCTCACTGACATGAGGATCACTGACACTAGGCCTTCTTCGAAAATTCTTTTGTCTCATACTGCATTACGAATCTATCAGATACTCTCCATTTCAGTAATTGACACATTTTCTAGCTTTTTTTTACATTAAGTCTCAGAGTTTTCTCATACTATCAAAGAGAGAAAGAAAATACCCAACACAAAAACCCAAAGCTGACCCCACCCCATCTGTTGCATTTAAAAATCTTTATCTAAAAAAAAAATCAGCCCAGTCCCTCAGACACAGTTTCACTGTCACTTCCAGATACACTTCTTCTAGCAAGCAACAAGGAGGATGTAACTATTGTTCAAGCTAATAACAACTACTTTTCTGTGTAATCTAGGATAAATTATCATCTTTTATCTTCATTAATTAAATTATATATTGATTATGTGACATGATTACTTTAATATATAAGCTAAGAATAAAGACACTTATCTTTTTCTCTTGTATCACTCTATCCAGAAATAAAATGTTATTTTGAAAAAGAAAACCCAAACACACAGAAAATACCCCAAACTGCACAAATCCAAAAACAACTAACAAACAAGCAGAAACTTTCAAAAAAGCCCTCAGGACAGTGTTCTTGTGTTTATTTACTATTTAGTTGTTTTGTATTCTGTACATCACATCCTTCATAGCTAAATCCCTTCAGTATTTTCTATGCCCTGTCTATACCTTTGGAGGAGGTTGGGCTGGTTTTGAGGTTCTTTAGTTAAAAATAAGAATTCCTTTAAATGCAACCAAATAACTTGGTATTGCTGTTATGAAGTATATCAAATCCAAGAACGGGGTGAGGTTAGAAGCCCCAATCCTGAAACCTGACTGGCACAGACTGAGAGGATGTAATTCACATCAGACAAGAGCACGGTGAGGTTGTTTGTGAGCATAATTCCATTCCACAGTCACCAAAGCAAAAATAGCATGTCCCTTTCAATTCTGACACATCAGTAAGGATTCAGCAGTGCCTTGGTTTATACCTGACTGGGAAACCTTTTTTTTTTCCTTCTCTTTCCTATTCCAACACATTAGGCATTAAAAAAGCAGCAACCTTTGCTAAGCATAGCTCTGCTGTCAGTGACTCAGTTCCTGCTCTGGTCTTGCTTGTTCAAGTTCATTAACTCATTCAGTTTGTTTTTATTATCAGCTGATAACAAACACTTCATGAATACATGAACCTGAATGAAGATAGGTGTATGTTTTCAAGTACAATTTTCTTATAAAAGCTGACTTTTAAAAGAAAATTTGCTTATTTTAAGCTAAGTTAAAGGAAGGGTATTTCATATGATTTAAGGAAATTATCTCTGAACTAGTAATTATGACCATGACTGAACTGTGTGCAGAGTTGTAATGAAAAATAATTTGAAGTCTGAAAAATATTTGGAGGTTAAAATTTTGGATTGCTACTTGATCAAGTCATATTTTAGTTCCTGTACCGCCAAAACACTTACCTGAGTCTGAATTGTATCCTGTAAAAATATAAAAATCTGTCTATGAAAGATGTTTCACCTCGTGAAATTTTTGAAAATTTTATGATACCTCAGATTCTATCTTCACAATTTTTTTGGCACAGGAAAAGTTTTAAGTTAGCATTTTCTATGAAAACATAAATTTGTAAATAATGTAGAAATGTGCCAAATTTTTGTGAAAAAATAAGTGTCATAAATTTTTCATTGAAAATTTTTCATTATCTTTTTAGTCTTCAAAATTGACAGATCAAAGAAGCAGTTGCATTGTCTTGGGAATTTAAGACTGATTTATCACTTTTCAAACAGATTATATTTTATAGCTGGTGGTTAATTATGATTGCTCTATTTAAGACAGCAATTGCAAAAAGCCAAGTTTCTATGAGTGAATGTCCAATCAGCAAATAAAAGTTGCATTTTCCCAGATGCATTATCTGTATAACAATTTTAATTCATATTAAGAAATTCTATTAAAATTGTTCTTTTTTCTGTAAGTCCATTGGACCTGCAACTCAGATGAATATTAAAAACCTCTGAAAAAGAGGGGATATGGTTTCCAAATGAAACTGTCAAAATGTGCAAAAGTTGAGGCCCACCATCTCTGCAACTTTTCAATATGTATGAATACACCTTTACTATTTTTTAAGCAGCAGTTTAGTAAGAAAAATAATGCCTTTAACCAAGCCCAGCTGTCTTAAATGCATACAGACATGTGTAAATAAATATGATAGCAGCTCAATTTCTCTGCAAACAATAAGCAAGTTCTAAAATCTGAGGGATGTTTCTCTGCAGCTCCATGGATTCAACCAGCACCTGTGGCATTAGCCCCTCTTAAAAGAAAAAACAGATTTCAGTGAGACTGAGAGAAAGCTTTTAGTGCCAGAGTTTTATTTATCTCCACCAGAAATAATAATGTGTAATTTCAGACTCTTGACGATACATTCACCTTCCTCTCACAAATGTTTGTAGAGCTGAATAGCTTCATGCAGAGGTGTGGAACTGGTGAATTTTTTATACACTACAGAGAAATTCCAGAAGTTGGAAGGCACCTGCAATGCTTCCCTGAGCTGTATGTGGTGTAATAGAGAGCTGGGCTGTATTTGCACACCTCCTGCTCACCACAAGCCTTTGCACCACTTTTAAATAGGAAAGGTCATGGGATTGCACCAGTGAGAAAAAAAAAATAGAGCAACGGGAGCCATTTTTATGTGTGTCTAATGGCTCCATCACCTCATAATTGGGCAAGAGACCATGACCTCTATCCTGGAGCAGGTTGCACACAGTTCTATAGCCCTCAAAGAAAACAATTCAGAAATCTCTGTCCTCAGAGGTAAAATGTAAGTTTCTTTTTCCTTGCATGTAGACACTATCGAGTACAGTTGAACTTGGAACATTAGACAGCTAAAGATAATGAGAAAAATATGCATAAATATAAGAAGAGAATCTAAGCTCCCCCAAACCTACAGCAGTAAAACAATTAGTACAAAAAGATTTCAGTTCCAGCACGATGTACTTTCAGTCTAGTGAGTGTAGTCTTGAATATTCAACTCCTGAAAAGCATTTTGTACCAAGCTACTCCAAGCATTTTAGAACTGAAAAGCAATAAATTATAGCAACCATGCAAAAACGTACACTTTTTTGAAATAGCTTTACATTTTTAAAGTAATATTATAGTCATTCATTTTTTGTAAGTCAGGATTTCAAGTTGTTCTGAACAATCATCTTTCACAAGTCAGCTAAGAATCCCATCGTGAGAGCAGGGAGGCTTATATTTAACAATCTCCTAGCTGAAAATGGTAATAATACGAGCAAAGTTACCCAAGATTTAGCACTACTGTACCAGAAAGGACATGCACCATTTGGTCAATCAACAATAGGAAGTAATTTTTTCCTTTAGGAATAAATAAGTGGGCAAGGTTGCTTGTTTCTTTTGCAATCTGTCATTAAGCCATGAAAAGCTGCCTGGTTTCTTTGTACACTGTCTTATTTTAAATGTTATTACTATAAAACTCAATATTTCACTCCAAATAGTAAAGTATGGCAAAATATTAGAATGGAGGGGTATCAACAGACACTGAATGTTGCTGCAAGTTCTGCAGATAAGACAGAATGATTATATGAATATTTGAAACAGATGGATATAGAGAATATTTTCCTTTGCAATGACCAACTGTTTTATTTTAATTTAATTTCTTGTTTTTAATGATATAAATGCCAAGTAAATCATTAAAAGAAATGTCAGCTCTATCAGTGGCAGCTGCTGTTACTCCTGAAAAAGGAGGGGAAGTGTAGGAGCAGGGCAGCCAGCAAACCCCACAGCGGTCTGCAAAGTCACTAGTGGGAAAACAACAAAGGCCTTTCCATGCAACTAACACAGATGTGCCCATAGCCAAACTGTCAGAAGCAGTTAGGATGACAGCTACTCACAGTTCATTATTTCCTTCTCACAGGTCACTGGGTGACAAGCTGGGTCACCATGCTTTGTCGGCTGCTGCAAACTTCCCCACACCCCCCAGCACCCCAGTTTGGATGCCAGTTAAATAAAGGTAAGCTGCTCAAATTAGTACACTAATGTAAACAAGTATCTCCAATTGCTTGCTGGAAATGGGGACGTAATGCTTGTTATACCTTCATTTTCAGATGGATATATGATATTTCCTCTCTGTGACGAGCAGGGAAATGGATTTGTGTCTGTAGCGGATACAGCTATTGGAATAATTTTGTCAAGATGTGACTAAAGGAGATAATGAAAGCTAAATTGTCATCAATTCAAAGTTTTAACCTTTAGAACACTTACATGACAGATACACCATGAAAAATCATTGCAACTCAGTGAAAAAGTGTTTTTCTCTGAGAGGACTTTCCTGAAATAGAAATCTGAGGGGGTACTTAAAATGAATACAGACTTCTAAAATGCAGAAAATACAGTCTGAATAACGCTCTCTTTTTTTGTGGGATGGGTACAAATAGATTGTTTAAATACTCCAATAATGAATTAATGTTTCTTATACAGTCTTATCTGCCTTCATGGAGAAATCAATGTACAATACAGATGTAGATCATGACTTTTACCTATGTTTTGTCCAGGTAGAATTTAAAATGAATGAACAGTGTACAAAAAACCAAGGTCAAGCCTTTGCTTAGCTGTAACAATGGATGTGGGAGAATATTTCCATCTACTTAGGGGTATTCCTTAGTTATGTTTCCTACACTAGTAAGTCTTCTAAAAATGTAGCAACTGAATTTGTCAAAGTGATTCAGTAAAATTAAAATGAAACTGAGTGTACCGGATGGATCTGTCTCAGTATTAAATATGACAAGGTCATAAATATTCTGACTCAGATCCAAGAGTGCTTGTACCTAGCATGTACTTAACTTGAAGCAGACTTAAATGCAGATCTGGATTAGAGACCAAGTGTCCTGAAACTTGGGAAATCAAGCTTACTTGTAGAAACAAAGTGATCCAAAATTGCATTAAAACAGGTGATTAGTTTTAGAAATGTGACCAGTACCTTTTAAAGAGACAATTCCCAAACTGGATGTATTCCTAGGACAGCACAAATCTGTTGCAGCTGATACAGGAGAACTTTCTTAACTTTCCTAGTTGGGCCCAACATGTAATATCATAACAGTGGGGGAAGTAATTTAAAACACTGCCAGAAGTTACAGGCCTTACATTTTCGCAACACCTGAAGCATTGTTAGTATCTTGGCCAGGCAAAGACAATAATATGTCATTTTTTTATAAAGTGTCCATTCCAAACCATTTTTGAGTGAAAGTAGGCAATGGATTAGCCATTTCCTACACACAGACAATGAGAATGAGAATAAGGATGGCAAGGAAATCAGTGGTCATTAGGTACTTAGTTAAGTCATTAGATCTTGTGCACTGAAGGAGGTCCATAAATCACAGTCACACAGTTCATTGCTCTACTCAGCCTTATCCTAAAAGCAAAGTCTTCTCAGCAGCTTGGATCCTCCATGTCTAGCAGCTACCTGGTGTTGGATTTTGGTCTGCTTGGGGCAATACTTGTCACTTTTTCCTCAGCGGTATTTGCTGGAATGGATAAGTTCTTTACCTTTCGCATAGATACTTAAGGATTGAGTCAGGTGGATCAGAGATAAGGTTCATGTTTTTCTGTCTTATAGGCATCATGCATCATGCAAAGTGTTCAAAGTGTGAGATGCATTAAGAAAACAACTTTGGGAAGAACACTCAATATGATGTTTGCAAAGGTACTAAGGACTTGCTAAAACCACTAAGACACACAAAATAAACCCCAAAATCAAGCAACTTCATTTTATTGTTACCTTTACACATATCTTTACACATTGTTGTCTTAAGACATCTCACAGGAAGATGTGCAACTTGCTGAACAATGTGCAGGTAAGAAAGGGACTGGCTGCAGCCTTTAATAGCAAAAAGAAGTAAGGAAACAATGTGAAAGTAGGAAAATTATGCAAACAGACAAGCTTGCCATCTAATTAAATATATTCTTTGAAATTTAACCCTTTTCACAGGGCACTCCCCATCCCATATAATAGAATAAGATTTCCTTTGTCTGTTGTGGCTCACTGAAATTGTGACTATTCCTTGGAAACCAATCCCAACACCAAGAATGACATCTCTGAAATGCATTTTCCTACAAAACTAAGCTGAAGAGCAAAGCATATAGGGCAGGACTCAACAGCTTAAAAAGAGACCCAGGCTAGGATTCGAGACTGCCAATGTACCCACAGGATCTGCTTAGGTCCCACAAACACATCCCGGGACTGGAGGGAGACCTGCAGCATTCCAAAGCAGCTGGATGCCTGGTTATGCACCCTCTAACACCTCAAAATTACACTAAACACCTGTCTGGGCAGCTGAGGCTCCTTCCCTCCCACTCAGCAAGGCAGAGTTTTACAGAAATATACAAACCTTTTGGGCAGGGCCCTTAACAAAGGATTTCATAAAACCCAGTTGAACTTTGGAGGAGTAATGATCATAATCTTTATCAACTCATGTTTCAGCTGGATCTGCTCAAACAGCTCGAGAATACAGAGATGTTTTCCTCTAACACACACTTCATACCTCATTTGTGCTTATGACAGTTTTTCACGTTATTTTGTAAAGGTAGGCACATTTTTGGCTACTTGGAAATTGAACAGCTTTTCAAATCACAGAAGATAAAACCCTGTCTCCTACTCTTACATCACATTTCAGTCATTGAAAGGATTCTACAAACTACAGAGTGGGACGTGGCAGCTGTTTAACAGAATACATTAGTGAAAAATTGCAGCAAAAGAGAATTTAAATCACTTAGTACCTCCCATAACAGAGGTAACTGCAGAAGTTTTGAATTAGTTATGATTGTTATTTAATGCTAAATATTTCTGACAGCAAAATAACGTCATTTTGGTATTAAAATGTATTTTTCTGTATTTCATTCCAGTTCAAGAAAATGCTCTAGGCTGCGTAAGTCTGCTTTTGGTGGGAAGATCTTGACTGCAGATAGCTTTCTAAATCAAATGTGTCTGTTCTGTAAGAAGAGATTTTTAGCTTAATATTTATATCCTGTTATCTGAGGCTAAAAGCATAGACATTTAGTTGAAAATTCATTTATTCCATTGTACTTAAATTAAGTTAAATAGTTTGCTGTGACCTTGACATCACATGACATATTTAAAGCCTTAAAATTCATACTCAAAGCACAGAGGAGCAAATGATGGTGGATAAATCCTCGCATTACTTTGCAGATGGCATTTTTTGAAGAGCCAATATAGTCAATATTAGCATTAGTACTCGAGTTCACATTTTAAACATACAGGATTATTCACTAGTAGTTAAATAATTTGTTTTAAACAAAACTTGAAAGTTGTTTGATTCATCAAATAAAAATGAAACAACCCAAAATACAGGAAACCTACCCTCCCTATGCAGATCCCCAAAAGCTACTGACAGACAACACCTTCAGATATCTCGGCCAAGTCACAGTCTTCAGGCACATATTGAAAAACATTTCGAAAAACATTTCAGATACTAAAAGATTTAATATTTGTAAACAATATTATAAAAGGAACACCTGAAATTCTAGTCCTTGAAGGAGGACCAGTGGAGCCAATCTCTGGGTTCTCCAAGGGTGATTCTTCCAAGGGAAGAGTTATAGTAACTTAGATGAACCAGATGCTCTTGTTCCCTAATCATCTGCAAATTACTGTCATTAACTTATTGCCAGTATTAACAACAACATTAACGAGTTCAATTTTGCTTCTAATAGCAAATGATGTTTTGTGGTCTTTCATCTGAATGGCAGCTCCATTTTTAATATGTTTTGCTCTAAAAATACCCAAAACCTCAAAGATAACTGGCCAAATGCCATTGGTAAAATTCAGTTTCAGTTATCTAAAGAAAGGCAAAGTCTTCTGTCTGCTGCAAGTAGAAGCAGTTAAGAACACTATTCTTTATCTTTTATTGAAATTAAAATACAGTCCTACGTCGAAAGTGACTGTCACTTAGTATTTTGGCTCAGCATGACTTTCAGGTTTCTAACAAAACCTTTACCATTTAAATGTAAGTCTTGTGGCACAAAATATGTCACAATGTTGATACAAGTCCTATTTCTTTATATAATTTGCATTATGTGAGGTCTGTAGATAAGAAATTTAAAAGTAAACTTGCAATTACTACCAAACATCATCCACATCAATCTTCAAAATAATAATAAAATTTAAAAAACAAAAGCACATAAATGTCACCCCTTTTCATTAATTTTGGTCAAAATCCCTGTTTGCTTATCAGCCAGAGGGTTTCAGAGATATTTCAATAATATCCAGGAAATCAATCTTACATGAAACTGAAGGAAAACATCTAATGTCATTGAACAATAAATATCAGTTCTGTCAGTGGCTTACCTTTGAGCTGAGGCCTTAGGATGTTTCTCTTCTAGTTTCCTCACCAGTGCCACTGTCAGCTGTGTAGTCTCCCCCAGGGGATCTGCAGGCATTAAATGGGCGTCCAAAGGTCCTGAAAGTTGTTTCTGATTGGGGTTCCTGACATTTTTTTGCAGAACCTAAGAGATGGAAGTACAACCATGTAATTTATATATTGCTAATTAAAATAATGTGTGTCTACTTTTTCAAGCAAGGCTGTTGATTAGCAGAAAATGTCAGAAATACAAATAGCTATGTCAAGATGCATCAAGAAGCACAAATCTAGAGATCTAGTGGGGGTTTTTTGTTGTTGTTTCTCTTCCTTCCTTGAGTCTTTCCACATAGAAAAAGAGAAATTTCAAAAATTTGTCCTACATCGGCTATAAGCATAAACTGTTCTGAGACACAAACGTATATAATTTTTATTCATTTCCAATACCATATATAACTATTATCTGACTAATAGATAAATATCTTATTAAATTAAGAAATCAAATAGGTTATATTTTTGAGGAAATAAGCTGACTTCCACACTGATATTTCTCTTTTCAAAACGTGTTTTTGAAAGGACTGTCTCTGACCTGCCTCTGGCTTAATACTATGACCTCTTCTGCTGAGCTGCTGTCTATCTGCTGATGAGCTGCAGACCAGGCCCCATGGTGAATACGGTTTTCTGTCTGGGTCACCTCCTCTCTTTCATTTAGTTCCTCTAGGTAGGTCAGGACAAACTCAGGGTAAGCCTGGAGGAAAGGACAAAGGCAGAGGAATAATGAAGAAAAACATCAGCTACATCAGCAGAATCACAACAGTCTAAACACCAGGGAACAATGGGAAAAGTGGCTGTTGATGTACCAACGTCACAGGAGCTCCTGCATGGACAGAACATTGTATTTCATGAAATTTTCAAAGTCAAGGTTAGATAACGACCTCTCTACGTGCACCAAAATGAAAACCCAAAAATATTTGAATATTATATATGTATCAGTTTAAGAATAAAGAACAACAGCTCTCAAAATTAAAATTCTTATAAATACAAAGAAACAAAATTTTGCATCCCTGTCTTTTGGCAATATTTAATTAAGTATTGGTGAAATTGTACATTATACAATTCAATGTATTCTATCAAAAGAATTTAAAATGGCATATTCTGAAATTAAGACACATCTCACACAGAAAAACCCTTCCTGATGGTTTTTAAATCTGTGAAAATTTTACTGGTTTAATTCCTCTATGCAGTCAATTTGCCTTATTAATACTCTTTTGATCCTTGCTTAGATGGCAAAATGTCCCAAACAAAAATAAACAGTAAATGACAAGTTAAATATTACAATCTGTCGAATTTGAGGCATTAATATCTCAGCATTTCAGCCTTGTAAAACCCAGTTCTTATACCATGGAAATGGGATCAATATTATTTCTTCAGCTCAGTCCATGAAAAGGCACCATGGCATTTTCTCTGTTGCTACTTCAATTCAACCATCCTCAGTCCACTGTGCTCAGAATGAAATGGGAAGAACCTTTACTTACAGAAAATATTTTTTATTTGTAACGAAAATTTTAGTTTAAGGTTCTGTGAGCACCTCCACTATTTTTTAACAGAAAATGTATAAATATTAGCTAGACTAAATTAGACCAAAACCAGAAGCTATGAAAATGACAGGTAACACTTTCACAAACTGAAGTCAATAATCTATCAAAAGCTTTTGGTCACAGAATGAAATGTCTCACAAGTACAAGAAAAGCCACATTTTTCTTTTCCATCACTCATTAGTGAATAAATATAAGTAATTTAATTTATAAGGCAGTAGTACTACAGTAGTTAAACACTTGGGCATAATTTCCAAAGCCAGTTCTGAGTGGGCATCCCACAGATTCAGTGAAACTTCTAACGTCAAATGGAAAGCAAAATACCAAAACTGAACGCTGCCTTTGAGTTCTGAGAAGAATTTTTTGCTTTTATATTTAGAATACTTGGTAATATTAAAATATTTAGGTGTTTTGATCTTGATTTGTACTGGAAACTGTGAAGAATATAGTCCTGGTTTTAGCTTCAGTTCCATGACTTTTTCTTGAGCCTTCTCTCAGATGTTTCCCATGAGTGCAGTTATTTTCAATTTAGGACCACTTATATTTTTACTTTAAAATAAATCCCTTCAATAGCAAGAATACAATAAACAGTGGGGTGCTTTTATTTTTTAAGGAAAAAAGTTCTTCGCCAATCAATAACAGTAACTGTCCTGCTGTTTATCAACTTGTATAGACAATGTGTTATGGAACTTTTATCTCCTGCTCCATTGTTCCATCCACATTTTAATTCTGAGTAAATAAACTCAGATTTATAGTACATTTTTCAGACTTGTCTGCATGAATAATGAGGTAAGATTGCATTTCTTCAAATAACAAATTCTTCCTCTACAAGCACTTCGCACTCCCTTTCCTACCGGTGCTGCTAAGGAAAGTGGTTCTGGGTGGTTTCTCCCTCCCTTTTCACCTTTCCTGCCTGACCCTGTGCCATCACAGCTCACATGGCAGAAGAAAGCATTTGGCAGCCATGCAGTGAATACAAGCAGAACACAAGTTAAAATGAACACAGTGAAATTACAGTTATTACCAGTATTTGTGCTCGGATCCAGTTCCCTGTGTGGCACACCTGTGCCAGAATGCCAGGCAGCATGGAAGCTGCTGTGGGGATCCCTGCCTGCCTGGTGTGCCTTTCCCCCAGCTATTACAGGGAACCTCTCTTCTGCAGGAAAGTGAAGAAACAGAGCAGACTCCCAGGGCAGAATGCAACAAATGCCTCAAATCTCCCCTGGAGAAGAAAACTCATTTCCCAGCTAGTTCAACCCTCAAGTAAATACTAGAATTTGGGAATTTTTATTTCTTATCCAACATGTATTACACCATGTCTGGGACACATTTTGCTTCCACTGCACAACTTTAACCATGCAATCTATTTGAAACACACATTCTAAACTCAGAGAATGTTGAAGAGCTTGATTAACTTATCTTGCTTGCTTTCTAGAATTGATAACTGACATACTTTTATTTCTTTATATTATCAAGTTTACCTTTTATTGACTTGTATTTTGTTTAAGTTGTCCATAAGGTTTACCTGAAAAAGAGTACATCATTTGACCTTTTACAAATATGGATAACATTAAATATTAATCTATCAAACAAAAATGTAAAGGCAAATATCAAGATTAATTTGTTATTTCTGCATAAAAATAGTTTGTGAATCAGGAAAGCAGTATCGGGACTGAATTGTGAATTAACATTTTAAAAAAATACTTGTTGATTTTACTGTTTTTTTTCAAAACAAGCCAGTATTTTTTTACATAAGTATTTCCACATAAGTGTTTTTGGTTGCGTAGGTGGAGTGTATGCACAGAGGAGAGTATGTTAATGGAAAACACAGTAAATAGCAGATATTAGTTACAAGAAAGCGAGTTTCCTTCTCAATCTGGATGTGTCACATATCATTACACTGCATTATGCTGCTTTCCTCTATGTCAGTTTTTGTTGGCCTACATATGCTGCAACTTAAAATAACATGACACTACAGATAAAGTGAATGTGAAATATATAGAGAAATACAACATTTGCCAAAGAGATCTGCTATTAACCATCAGAATCTTTTTCCTGATAAAACTAAATACAGGCAAGAACCAGAGTTATAGTTATTAACGCTCAGAAACTTTAGAAATCTCTCTCCTTGTGATATGCAAACTAAATTTTTTTTTAATATAAATAACAATCTGTGTGCATAGAGAAATACAGAACTGTGCAGCTGTCAACCTAATTTTTATTTACTGATCTGGGTCATTCTGGCACAATTCCAGATAACAGGCAAGACAATGGGAACATGGTCACCATTTCTTCAGATTGTTGGAGTTGTGTGAGTAACAGAATCTAATCTGGTGTCCAGGTGAATGGAGGGGGTTGGTGGGACAGCGACTTCGTAGGGGATAGTGGTTTTTCTCGAGGCTGAGAATATTTAATGCTGCAGATATTCCTAGCATGACTGTGAACGCCTTCAAAATGTTCCAGTGCTCAAAGAATTGTACAATTTAAAGAATCTTCAGATGCACCAATCACTGGATGTAACCCACTGCTATGCTATATACAAAACCACTTTTTTTTTTTTNAAGGCTTCTGGGGACAAAGCCATGCTTCTGGAGGGCTCTGCCACGCTTCTGTTCCTGTCCATGGATTCCTGACAGCACCTAGCATGAAGCAGCTGAGCTGCAAACACCAGACCTCACACCCTGTGCAGAGAGATGCCTGGCCAGAAGGAACACCCACAAAGGACAGCCTCTGCCAACGCTGTGCACTGCAGATCGTTGCCCTCACACCCTGCACATTTTCATTGCCATTTAAACACCCCATCAGACTTCACATACCACAAAGGCATCTCCCAGCAATTTCTTTTTTTCCAGGAAGATACGTATTATTTTTAATTAACAATCTATTTTAAAAGGGTTATTTTCTTCAACTATGCAAGAGTAAGGATGACCAAACTTAATAAAAAATCATTTCTCTATTTACTAAAGATTTGCCATATTTGTTCAACAAATGAGTTCATTGTATTTAGTGCTGGTAAACTGCTAATATAAAGTGTTAATAACATATCCAGCTTCAGCTCAGTGGTCTTAATTTCTACCCCAGAATGCATTTTAAGCTTCTGTTAACAAACATACACAAAAACAGAGAAACAAACAACTCATTTTAGATGCCAATCACTCTTTAGTTTTTTTAGTTTTGCTTCACTTCTAAACACTGACTCTTAGTCATCACTGGTTGCTACACAAACTAAAGAATAAGGCCCACTTCTGCTACATCATTGAAATAGATAAATAAGAAAAGCAGTGTAATTCAAGAAACAAAGTATTAAAACCAGAATAAAGCCAAAAATTCCAAGTTAAAATTATGAACAGTTTCTGTTCAATTTTAAAAGGATGTTAATAAAAGAGAGTATGTTTCTATTTCTTCATTAAATAGAAAATATTTATAAAAATAACGTGAACAACAAATAATGTAGTGATATCACAGCACCAAAACAGCAATTCATTGAATGCTTCATTTAGAAAAAGGGAACACAAAAGCAAAAAACCAAACCAAACCAAAACACAAAAATCCATTACTTGGCAAATGCAGATGGAAGAAACACATTTATGCTGCGTTTCCAAAATCCACATTTTACCAAAGCACAGAAATAAATTAGCAGGTAAAAGAGCATTTATACTACATATAATGTTTGTCATATAAAGAACCAGGAAAGAACACTTGATTTCTGAAGCTAACATGACAAATAAATATCTAATGCAGTAAATAAAGATGTGGAAAAGAATTAAGTCCTCTGCAGCTCATTCTGTTGAATAAAAGGAATGCAAAATGATTCACTCCTAAAGACTGTTTGTAGTGAAAATGAATCAATTTTTGTAAGGGTACAAATTAAATCAGAAAAACTACCTGAGCCAAAACAGTTTTCCAGCTCTGTATGATATTGACAACATTGGAGTTTTTAAATCAGGTTTAAAATTATTATATTTCCCAGTACTCTTTTACAGCATTTGAAGCCAACCCACACTCACCAAGAAAGGGAGAGCAGGCTGCCAGGGCACACTGCTGGCTCCTGTTGGGCTGCTGCTGCCAGGCTCCCCCAACTCCCCGTCTGCAGGGCTGCTCTCCTCTCCTCTCCCCATTTACACCTGTGCCCGGGGTTACTCCATCTCAGGTGCAGAACCCAGCATGTGGACTTGGTAAATTCCATCCCTTTGAGATTTGTCCAATGCTCCTGTCTATTGGATCCCTCTAGGAGGTGTCTCATCCCCCAAGAGAGTCAACAGCACATCCCAATTTGCCATAAAGAGCAACTTGGCAGTGGTGCATTCGAATCCTGCATTTGGGTCATTAATAAGGGTATGGAACTGAAGTGCCCCTAGAATTGGATCCTCAGGAACCCCACAGGTCACCCCTCACCAGCCTCATTCATTTTCTCAACATACATAGATAAATACTTGTGAGTCCAAAGATATATATATGTGTCTATATACCTATGTAGCATTTTATTTCCCTTTCTGTATAATTGAAATTCTCAATAAATACATCAGAAAGTATGATATTTCCCTAGAATAATAATCCCAACCTGATTTTCAACCTCAGAACTTCCTCTGTTTCTGAAGGTTTACAAAATAAATATTGCATAGTTTTGAAAGTCTAACGTGTTGGAATGGAAAGCCTTTATAGAAAGGTTCTTAAAGACGGTCCAAATTTATATTTATAGGTTAAAGGAAAGGTGAAAATCAGCTCATATGTCAAATTATATAAAATTATTAAGTTGTCCCTGACTAGTTTCTTGTGGTCACTTCTTCACTACAGGCAATCTTCATATATGGAAAGAGAGACAAGATTCTTATGCCAGATATGGAAGCTGGGAACAATTCATGCTAAGAGGAAAAGTAGCTATTCCCTACAGCAAGGCAAAATTGCTATCTCCCTGTCAATCTGTAGCATTAAACTGTAAATTATCTTATCTATACCAGCTGAACAAAAACCAGATAGTTACAAAACCTAATTTTTCACAGGCAAATCTGCTAAATTTGTGATATAGATAACTTTACCTAAGTTTGGTACAGGTTTTTAAACTAAAAAACACCTTCAAGAAACAAAAAGGCACTGCACACATACAGTTATAATTAGGATCCTGATGTTTAAAATACAGTTTATATTCCTACTTTCTCTGAGATCTAAATAACCTATGTAACATAACTTTTTCTTGAGCCTTGGGTAAAAAATCTTTTAAAATCACTGGCAAATTCAGAAGTCCAAATTTCAATAGGATTTTGTTTATGCTGGTTTATATTTTCTTAATTTCACTTTTCCAGATTTCTTCATTCTCTGTGAGTTTTGACACCCTCTGCTTGTATAAAGAGGTTCTTTTTAACATGACAGTTGAACAGAGGTTGCTTAAACAAATGCAATTTTATCAAGTCTTCAAACAGAAGCTGCTCTTGCCCTGTAGTTTCAGGGTGTTTACAAAAACACATTTGCAAAGTAGTGTCCTACATCAGGCAAGAAAGAATTCGTCACATGCCAATATGCAGACAGTTGCTTAAGGATATATCAGCCAGCCAGGATCATGCATGTCTGACTTGCATAACACTTGCTTTAAATGTAAATAAATCAAAACTAGGTTCAGTACACAATCTTCATCAGCTGGGATATGTCTAGGGAATGTCTAGCAGAGGTAGGGGTTATTTTTCCCCCTAAGTGTCAGCAAGTGACAGATCTCAATGACACCCCACGCTATTTTTCTACAGGGAGAACCAAGAAGTAGAGAGAAACAGACTTCCTACGAATCTTGACATGTCTAACAGTCCCAGGGTATCACATCAGCCCCTTTAGGTTATTTCAATTTGATCTACATATCCATGAAAATAAAAATCAATGTGCCCAATGGTCTAGTAAAACATTCATCCTATCTTGTGCAGTCATTTCTTTTCTGGAAAGTCCAGGCATAAAAGGCACAGTGACCCTTGGAGCTGTGCCAGTGGGAACACATCCATCCTAGCAAATGATGCCATGCTGAACAAGGTAATAGGTATAATTTATTAAGAGATCTTTCCCCTTGACTCTTCTTGGACGGCTTAGGCCTAGTTATAGTGAACATCGTAAATATTTGCAAGTGTTTTTATGGGAGCCACATAGAAAGTCAATAACTGGATTTTTTTCAGGCTCTTGAAAGGATATAACATCAATACCTAAATGAATATATTCTTATATTTATTTATGTTTTTTAACTCATCACATCATAGAGGCTTCAATTTACCAACAGAGAATTTCAGAACGTTTCAATGATTGAGACAAAAATATGAATGTATGCAAGGAGAAAAGCCTTCAGTATTGAATATTAGATCCTCCATTTTATTCAATATATTGGGCCCAGGTTTCAAAGTTCTCTGAAAGCAATAAGTATTTTCTTATAAGTGAGGTTGGGCAAGATTTGCAGATTTTAGTGAGGAGTTAGACATAGAAAACACTGCTCAAAAGACAGCCAGCAGTGTTGAAGATGAGCAAAATATTTATACACCTGACATGTTGCAGGTATACACAAACACACTCTACTCCTTGTTAGAGGCAGCTAAAGCAGTCCTCCAAAATGCAACTTGCTCACTCTAGAGCCAGAGAAAACTTAGAGCCGGCCAGAATATACTACGCAAAATTAAAACGAAATAAACACTCGTTTTTTGGTTGGGAACAAATACAAGAATAGATAGTCATGGGTCTTAATCTGAGATAAAATCATCTGGGAACAACATGGTCCTGGGAACAAAATGCTGTACACTCCATGTAACCCCTGTTTTCTTTTAATATTTTAAAGTGTCAAAGTTATTAAAAATACAAATCTTGATCAACATTTAAAATGTTTAATATCTTAGGTATTAAGATATCATTGTAATTTAGTGACTAGTTATAAAGTTGGAATTTCATTCCAATCAGTTTAAATATCAAATGCCAGCTATAACATAATATAGATTATTGTAGTATGGATTATTTACTATATCAGAACTAACGAAACCAAACTATACTGCAGATACAACAACATTATCCAAAATTCATACCTTACCCTATATAAAAGAGGGGCTAGTGCAGATGCAGAATACTTTTCCTTCATACTTTTAAGTTTTCATTCGTTTACAGATGTACCACAGATGTACAGATGGTACCACTGCCACGTATTTCAACTGCAATTGGCTGACCAACAGCGAGGCAGCTCTATACTGCAGCTCAATTCAGAATCCTTCCAGCCTTCCAATGAATGGAGGAAAAGAAGGAGGAAAAAAAAAAAAGGTTTGAATAAGTTAAAAGAACCAGAAAATTCAACAATGTGTCACAAATAGAGAGGTCATTATGCCTGGATAACCCAGGATATTAACAGTTGCAGAAAGTGAAACACTATCCACAACTTAGCAGTCAATGAGCCCTGCTCAGAACCAGTGATCTGCTGTACAACAAGGGTGGCATTTTACAGTTCAGTGAAAAATGGAACAGACCCTTGATATCTTCATTTGTCCTTTTTCTGTGCATATTTCACAGTGCAACGATTTAGGGTCCATAACGTGTCACTTGTTATAACTACAGAGTTTACTTGAAATATGTATGCACAGGAAAAAAAAAGTTCAGTGAACTGCAAAGATTGCAACAAATCTATAGTCTTTCAGCCAATATAAAGTTTTACTCGAAGTCTGAAACAATGTTGGTTAAACACACCAGAAGTCCAGTTTGAGCTATTTTTGCTTCAAATGTGCACATTTGCTACAGAAGCAGATCACTTAAACCTTTCCTACGCATCAACAGCTCAAAAATATTATATAATTAAACCCTGGTTTAAAATAGGAATGGCTATAGTAGTAACAAAATTAAAGTATTTTGGCTATAGTAGTAACAAAATTAAAGTATTTTGTCTTCAACATTTTACTACGCTGACTATTAGGTAAGAAAATATTAGGAACGGAGAAAATTATTTTTATAAAGGACGGTCAGTGATAACTATAAATGTTGCATATTTCAGTCCTTCTTAAAATATTTATTGTAGAAAATGCCACTAAAAGACATTCTAGAATCAGAATACTGGTGGGTTTTCTATATATATTTCTAAGAACATTTTCTGCTTGTACATTTTTTCTACACAACAATAAATAACTATTCTGAACCACTGATTAAGGAAATATTAGGAAAACGTCAGACTGCAAAGGTAGTTTATCATTTCCAAGAAAAATTTGCTGTACCAATACACCTGGAAATGTTTCAGATAACATGCTACAGAACAGCAAGGGATAAAGAAAATCATAATTGAAGTTTACTGTGTGCTGTAGAATGCCAGCAAAACATTATTTTGTTCAATTAAGCATGAAAATAAATGTTTCAGCAGCATATGCAAGAGCTGGACTGTATCATTTTACAAGTTTTGATAAGGATTTGTATCTGAACTTTCACAGGTATTCCACTGTCTTCTTCTATCTGAATCTAGAAATGGAAACATCTTATGTTTGTCCTGAATTGCTGGTTTGACCACAACAGGAAATAGTGAAAATCATAAAAATCATGAATTTTCCATACAAAAACATTTTAGGTGGATTCAAAGAAGCTTTCCAACTGCCCTGTGCTGATGTAACTGAACTTCTGAAGGTTCTGTGTTTAATTTGGCTTCCAGTTACATGATCTGTATATGGATTGCTTTTCATAACTCCTTAAATAAAGGTTATCATGCAAGAAAAAAAGACAGGTGAACGTCAGTTAAGCAGGATATTAAGATGAAAAGGGGAACCTTTGTGTCTTGAAGTAATAGGGAAGAAAAAGCTTGCAAACACAAATATTAGTATTTTCATTACTCAAAGGCTATTGGCCATGTCAAAGTCAAGTCTGATATGGATAACATAGTTGGAGAATGAAATGAGACATTGTATCTTGGAACCATAAAAAGACCTGTAATACCAGCTGAACTGTTTCAAAGACAAATTTCTAAAACAAATTGTCTGCTTAAATGAGTTTAAGTCATTTTTCTGGTACCACTAAACACTTCAGTAAATGCTTGTCCTTTTTGTTGTAAGTTAAAAAAAGGAAAAGAAAAAAGACATTGTTCTTAGGTATTTCAACAATCTATCAATATCCAGATTTGGTAGGATTATTAGAAACTAATGCAGCTTGATTTATGTGTTTCAAGAGTACTGTGAATCTCCCTCTTAAACTGCAGGAAAAATAGAACTAAATAAAACATTTAGAAAGCACAAACACTGAGGTTTCAGCAATGGACATTAGATGGTCAGTTATGTGAGGTCAACAAGGAGAATGTTTCCATTTAGGTGTATCAGTTGTGAAGAACTATTAATAGCAGGAATAAACAATTTGGAGTTTAACTGAAATCTGCAAATCACTTAGACATAACTTGCTGTGTACACGCACCACTCAAACAACTGGGACAAGCTGTTTGTCCTGTAATTCTTGGCAGGCATCAAAACTCCAAATAATAGTTAGTGTAACACCATCCCAGGCTAAAGCAGCTAATTGGGTAAATACTCCTTGTGCTGAGTGAATGATGTGCTACTCACAGCATCACCTCCTCCCTTCAGCTGGATTCCAGGAGCTCGCATTGAGCAGGGAAGCTGGCAATATGTTAATGCCCTTGATGAGTGTGGAAAGGTTCTGTTGTTGCCAGACCTTTGACTTGAACTTGGTAGGGCTGATTTGGCATTCGGCAACTGCTTACATTCATCCAGAGGTGAAGCTTCACAACAAAGATAATGTGGTGGAAGCAATTAGTATTCAGAACATCAGTAATAGGTCTTCAGTATCTGACTGTGGGCTAAGCAAGGCTTTAATAATGTCTGGCATGTAATATGCTTTTTAAAAAGTAAATCACAAAACTATCCTAATTTTATGCTGAAATATCACCTGGTTTTCATGTAGAAATTTTTTTAATAAGTATTCTAGGTTTTTGTTTAATATTCATGAATATCTATTCTACGATTTCACAAGCTCTCAAAGAGGCTAAATACATTTGTTTTCAATTAAAGTGCCGGATAAAGTGGCATAAGTCAGATTTCTTCTTTTCTTCAAGAGCTCATTTGAAGTTCTGCATACTTGCAATTTATGGAATCTGATTTTGCTATATTGTTCAGTGAGAAGAAGTCAAGAAGAGGACAGCCGTGGTAATTTTTGTCTCGTTTCCATCATCTCCAACATGGTCCCTGCCAAGAAATAAAATTATTACTCCATACTAGCTGATACCTTGGTATCCAAGACCCTGAATCAACCCTTCTCCCTAGAATTTGAATCTCAACTCTCATTTGAATTCACTCCCTCTGCTGTCAGTCGAGAGAACACTCAGCAATTCTCCCCATTCGGTCAGCAATTCTCCTCCTTTGGTCCTCCAGACAGTCCAGCTAAAGATATTGCCTCAAGGCCCTGCTTTACCCCATTCCCATTCTAGCAGAGTAGAAAGCCCACAGGGAAATGAAAGATCACATCGGCTCCATTGCTTCTAGAAAATGTTTCATCAAGAAAATTCTTTCATAAGGCTCCGGTGAAAAATTACAGTCACAGAATCATTCATGGTGCGAGGGGCTTTAGGAGTTTATCTACTCCACAGTCCTGTCCAGAGCTGGGACAGCACTGACTTCAAGCCTAGTTGCTCAGTGGTGAATCCTTTCAGGTCCTGAGAACCTCCAAAGACTGAGATTCCATAACCCTTTTGGAGCCTTGTTTCAATGTTTAATCATCCTTAATGGGAACACTTTTCATCCTACATCACTAAACCTCCTCTTTCCCTCCTCTTTCAAATTATGGCCTTTGCCTTTCATTCCCACAGCATGGACCTCCCAAGAGCCTGTGGATTCCTCTCACTATGAACCTCCTCCAGGCACTGCAAGACTGCAATTAGCTGTTCCAAAGCCATCTAATGAAATGGGACACGAACATAGGGCTGGACTACATGGGGGAAAAAACTTAGAAATTAAATCTAATAGTTGAATCCTGATTTTGAACAAAATATATTTGGAATAGAATCCGAGAATCAAGAGAGCACTGTGCTAAATTTAGCCTTCTCTAGGAAAGCTTACTGAACTAGGTAACTCTTCAGAACCTCTAATAGTTATAAAGATGTATTTTAAGTGAATAAAGCTTAAAATAAGGTAGGAGTGGTAACAATTTCAAACAAGTTTGTAGTTTAGGAATTATCTGATATTCACTTACGTTTCTATTCCTTATGGTATTTCCAGGGCATTCATAAGGACAGTAAATTGCCTGAAATTCTAGTGTTATTTTCTGCCATGTCTTTTTCAAGGGAAGATTAGTTAGAAGTTTTCTGTTCTATCTTTACTTTCCTTATGTCTACCTTCTGTCATTAGCATACACTTTCATGACCACAAGGTTTACACGCTACAATTCCTTCCAAGCACAGTAAAGCTTTCTCTAATACTTGATCAGAATACAGAGAAAATAACCCCAAGACCCAGCCCCCCCCCCCAACAAAAAAACAAAC
>VZRM01004751.1:520377-545377 GCA_013397955.1 Grantiella picta
TCCCTCGGGACGAACGGCGCCCGTGCTGCCGCGAACGCGGAGCAGGCCGGCAGCGCGGGCGGCACCGGCAGGGGGCGCGCCAGGACCGCGCCCGTCCCACTGCCATCGCCGCCGGGAGCAGCGCCAGCTCCCCTCACAGCCCGGCTGGAGCTAACGGGGCTCCAGGGACAGCTCACAGGGCTTTCCAGCCCTCACAGGGGCTGAGAGAGGGCTGCAGAGGGACTGCTGACAGTGGGGATTGCTTAAGCTTGAAGAGGGCGGGTTTGGATTGGATATTAGGGAGAAATTGCTTGCTGTGAGGGTGGGGAGGCCCTGGCGCAGGCTCCCCAGAGAAGCTGTGGTTGCCCGATGCTTGGAAGTGCTCAAGGCTAGGCTGGACTGGGCTCTGAGCTACCTGGGATAGTGGAAACTGGCCCTGGCCCTGGCAGGGGTTTTGGAACGAGATGAGCTTTAAGGCTCCGTCTAACCCAAACCGTCTTGATTCTATGACGATCCTACGGATCCTAAATCCTCTTCCTTTTGCCACTCTCTCCTGACTAGAAGGCAATTTCTTTGCACCTACTAGACCCTCTTGAAGCACAGTTTCTTGTATTTTGTGTTTCTTCAGCCACGGTGCTGGTGCAAGCTCTCATCTCCCTTTCTGCTCTACGTACTGACATACTGAGTTCTAATCTCCACATCTTCACCTCCATAACTGTTGTTTTAGACATGTGATGAATCAGGCTAGAAAACTGATGCTTTGGGGGTTTCTTACTTAAAATAAGAGACAATGGGGCAATAAAGTACGGCTGAGGTGTCCAAACCTAGTTTCAGTAGTCACAAATATATTTTTTTATATGTGTGTAATCATGCCCATCTCATCTACTCCTACCCCATTTTACCACTTAATTAAATTTTCTCCTAATCGCACTTAGCAGAGGCACATTGGGAACAAATGTGGGAAGGATTTTGTGGTTGAAAAAAAATAGATAAAATTGATATATTACTGTACATACATATGTTGCCATATATATATTAAAAAATCAATTCTCATTTGAGCTCAAGAATGGAGGAGATATGTACACACATATGGCTTCAAATGATGATGGCAAATATTGGGGATTAAATATTGGAGATTAACTAGACACCAAACAATGTTTTCCACATTGTTATGCCAATTGTCTTGGTATTCCAACACTCATGAATTAATCAATATAAATCAGTTCAAATCTATATTTGAAGTATACAATGATCAATCATGGAAAGATAAAGATAGTATGCTAATAGTTAGAGTTGCATTTATTGTTCACTTAATCTTACTTGCTTTTTCAGCCTGTAGCAATATGAAAAAATGCATTTTATTATTTGAAACCTGAGGTTTTCTATAAACATTTCTAAGTTTAGTTGGATCACTAATTTATGTATCAGAGATATATATAGAAAACAAAGAGAAAAAAATAGGGATAGTGCATTTTCCTCCATCCAGTTACAGAATGGAGGCATGACATTTTAAATTACAGTAACCATAACAGCTACTTCAGCCACCAATTTGAGTTCTGGTTTCATACAAAAGAAATGAGATTTTAAAAGTAGTTGTTTAGGATTTTTCTGTAATCTATAGGTTGAGATAGATACCTGCCTAAGGCTATTCACACTGGTTTTATGATAAACAAGGCATTTTGTATCATTCTTTATCTCTGTTGAGAATAAACAGTTTGGAGAGTTTCCTAGTTTATATCAGGAACTTCATTGCTATTAGCAGAGACTAAAATCCAACCAGCCATCACAGTCATTTAAATAAGGAGGATTGTAGCACAAATTTCAATGCAAAAATAATTTCTGTTCAAACATATTTATTGTATTCTGATTATAATGAAAACATTGGAATAATGGGATACATGACACACATTAAACACTGGTGCCACCATCATTACTGCCAATGCAACTCATATCAAAGAAGGTTTTTTTCTTTGAAGTATCCATGTAAAGCACATCTGTGCCTCATCCTTCCTCATCTTTCCATTTGACACGGAGATAGTCAAGCCTACAGATGTCTCAGCAACGGACTATTTAAGAGACAGCAGGAAAAGCATAAGAGTACCCTTTCTAGTGTGAGAATTGACAGATTAATTCTTAGAGGTCCAAGGCTTAGGGGAAAAACCATTAGTGTTATTTGTGTTAAAGTCAGGAAAAAAGCAGGAGAGAAATCCACATGTAGCACAGGAAATCCCTGTGCCAAACAAAAAAACAACCCACAACATTTGGAATAGCAACCACGTCTCCAACAGCAGCCAAAAGCCTGAGACTGTGGAAGTCCTGGGCATCATATTTAAGCAGAGACAGAGACAGAGACAGAGCTCTTACCAGCCTCTCTGGAAGTTTGGAACCACTGGGTGTGAGAACACTGAGGCTTTATCAGGCGGCATTTATGGGCAGAGGGCTCCAACCCTCACATACTTTTACTGAGAATTGAGAGCTGAGCTGAAGAGGATTTGAATGCCAAGCAGGCCACTTACACCTCCAGGGGCATATCCAATTTATTGCTGTACTCTGAACAAGACGATGGAAAATAGATGGAGAAAAGGGAGGAATGAAGGAGGAGGAGAAGCAACTCCCCAGTGGGAGGAGGTATGGGATTGCCAAACACCTCCTTGTCTCCCTGCTAGACAAAGCTGACTTTTTCCAAAGTGAATGTGGGATTGAAGATGCCAAGCATTAAAATGTTACCAAAAGCAAGAAGAGTTGGAGCAAACCATAAGGGGAAATAAAGGGTGTGTTGATAAAAGCAAATACACCAGCAAGGAAACATAGAAAGATAGTGCATGTTACATACGGAATAGTAAAGAAGCTGACATGAACTTCAAGAAACCATCAAGAAAAGATCAAAGTGTAAATAAGATCATAGAGGTCCTGCTTTATTTTTGCAACTTGTTTTATGTGGCTTTTATGTGTGGAGAAAATAAATAAATAATCTTTCTTTGAACCTTAATGAAGTCACAGATCCCAGGAACAAAAGGGCTCATAGGTAGCAATCCCTGTTGTTTCAACAAGAGAAACCAGCGGTCTGTCTCCAGAGACTTCTCCTATGAAATGTGGGATCATTCACCTACAATAACGTGGACTTCATTGACTCTGAGTGGAGCACTAGCTCCCCATATAAAGGAATGTTTAATCTAGCAGATAAAAGTAGAACAAATCAAGCATAATTTGAAATGCAAAGCAGCAAGTTTGTTTTTTTCTTAAATGAGTACATACTAATATGATGGATTATTTAATACATAAAAGCTGTAAACTGACAGGTATCTTTCCAAGGGAAGGATTGTACTTCAAGTAGTAATTGGGATTTTTATGGGAGTCACTGGGCAAAATTCTGAGCACAGCCACCATTCTTGGTTTTCTTGTCTCTGAGTTCAGCATCTGAGAATGGTGAACAGTCCCTTAAAGCATCTAAATGTGTTCATATGAAGGGTGCCTTTACTCCTAAACCCACCTTAACAATTTCACATCGTGGACATGCTGTGTAATTGTCCTGTTCTCTGTCCAAAAAGATAGAGCAGTTTAGGGTTTTATATCCTCCAAATGCTTTGGCCCTCTAACTGAGATATGAGAAGATTTTGAGAGCTCTAGATTTCTATTCAGTGTGAAGCAGGTTTGCCGTAGTGTTCAGACCTTCCCATCACCATCCCCAGCCCAAGCAAACCCAGATACTGTTGGCAATCAATAGTGGTCACAATCCAGCACAGTGTTGTGCGTCATGCAACATGATTTTGAGCAGATCTGCTTAAAACAAGCCTGATGCTAATGGCCGGGAAGAACAGATTCCCACTGTTTCCATTATTGATAGGGCAGAATTTATATTAAGAGGGGCAAAGTTTAAAAATTTCCCCAGTGAAATTCTTAGTAAAATACCACAGGGGAAAATGCTGCAGAAGTGAAGAAAGACAGAAATTGAACAGTGGTGAAACATTGACAAGAAGAAACAACCTGGCATTAAACTGATGGAATCTGGCAGATATGCATTCTCACAGTATAATTCCTGGAAGCCTATTCACAAATAAAAAGGCATGATTTTTAAATATTATTATTTCACCTCAGACAGGTGGTTCTTATTTCATAGAATCATAGACTCATGAAATGGTTTGGGTTGGAAGTGACCTTAAAGATCATCCAGTTCCAATCCCCCTGCTGTGGGTAGGGATACTTTCCACCAGACCAGGTTGCTCAGAACCTTATCCAACCTGGCTTTGAACACTTCCAGGGATAGGGCAGCCACAGCTTGCCTGGGTAGTCTGGTCCAGTGCCTCACCATCCTCACAGTAAAGAATTTCTTCCTAATATCTAACCTAAACCTACTCTCTTTCAGTTTGAATCTTTCCCCCATGTCCTGTCACTACGTGCCCTTGTAAATCTCCCTCTCCAGCTTTCTTGCAGGCTCCTTTCAGGCTGCAACTACCCCTAGATACTTCTCTTTTCCAGGCTGAACAATCCCAATTCTCTTAGCCATTGTAGGGTGCCACTGGGTTGGTCAACTCTGGACATAAATATAACATTCCTGGTGGAGCTCTCAATGGTCAATCTCAATTTAGAGAAAGAAAGTTAAACTACAGAAGTCAAGCATCTAAAAATTGTTTGCTAAAACAATTATGAAAATACTGATCAATCACTCTACAGAAGCACTGTAACAATGTTAACCTGGATCTCTACTGGGTAAAGGGTTTTTCCATAAACCAAAACAAAGGGACAAGCAGAATGGAACAGCCTCATTGGTGAAGGGATGAAGAGTCCAAGACATCACAGAGTATTTTAAAAGTACAGCTACACATCTTTTCTTATATAACTGCATATTTGTTGAGTTCAGCAAGAAGCTGCTGCCAAACATCTTAAAGGATATGTTTATTAGATTATTTTACCCCTTCCAACAGAACTCATTAAGCATTTTTTTTTTTTAATTGGCTTGGGAGGTCTTGTGTCACTTTTCTGTTCGCCTGGGCTTTGTCAGAGCAAACCATTTAATATTTTGAGCTGGCTAAAATAGATATTCCCATAGACACCTGATTCTGAAGAAGCATGAAACAACACTACTGTCAAAAATGACATTCATAGCTAGTTTATACTCAAACAAGGATATAGCCCTGAATGCAATTCAGAAATAAATTTTTGACTTTTTTTTGCAGTTTGCCAGAAACAAACACTGGAAATCACTCTGGAAAACCACTGGAAAGAAAAGTGAAATTGGCCACTAGCTTGAAGAAATTTTCAATGAAGAGCTCCAGGAATGGAGACAGCTTCTATCAACTACTTTTGAAGGAGCTGGATTTTTAACATGGAGCTAGAATGATCACTAGCTAGTTCTTATGAATTAGGGTGTTTCACTGGTGCCAGAGCTATTTGACCCAAATTTTAATTATTTAATGTATGCATTAAATCTATTTTTTCAGAATCCATACTTGAGTATAGATCAGATTGGTAGTAGATTCTACCAGGCTTCCCTAGAGCCAGCTTTTACCGATCTAACAATGAATTCTAGACTAAGGAAAGACACCTACTTAGAGAAAATATGGAAATTTACATAGGATCTGCAGTCCTACCAACTTTGTGACTGAGCTGACAAAATCTAACTGAATCTGTAGCTTAAAGATGTCTCTGCATGAGAATTGGCGACAGAATAGGAAGTACTATCAGAATTCTACTGTAAAAAAAAAAAGTATTATGGTTATCATGAATGTGTAAATAATTTGTCACTTTAATAAAAGCCATTGCCAGAAGAGGCACAAAAGAAAATACAAAAGTTTTCAAAACTGAACCCATTTATCTCTGGATACAAAATTCAAATTAATTAAGAAAGTGATATTATACAACCATCTGGTCAGATAGGGGATAGAATAAAGAGATTTTTACCACAAAATATTCTGGCTATGTCAGGAATGAGCTAAGATAACATGGCAGGAGATAAATCAGCTGCTCTCTCACTCTGAGGCACATTGAGAGGAGCTAAGCCCGTTATGCTCATTAACTACCTCCACAGGAGAAATGCCAGTGCAAGCTTGTACCAGGGCTTGGTTCCATTGTCACTGCTGCACTGATGGCTGCTCCTGCACATCAGTGGCATGGCAGGATCTCAGAGGTCTGATACAGCGAGTCCTGCAACTCTGCCTGGCCCCTGTCCCATCCCACAAGGGATGCCATGGCTCTGATGCGGGACAGACCCTGCATATTGATCCCTCTGGGAATCCTGGGGGTCACCAGCCAAAGCTGTAAGAGCCTGATTTTTCTGAGTGAAAATCTAAAGTCACTTAGTTCTGAACAAGCTAATACTTGAATTAAAAGCTGTCACTTACCCTTTTCGTAATAGCTCTGCTTTGATTCTTCAAATAAATTGTCAGCTCTTTTTCATTAATAGAGAAGTCACCTTCATAGACCTGCAAAAATATATGTGAGTTAAGGGTGCAAAATAAACAACTAATTCTCAGAAATTATATGGCTGCATCTACATTAGTATTTTAATTTAGATCTAGAGAAAATCCTTCGAGGCAAACATCTTAGCCAACCCCGCTTTCTGTACTCCATTTCACCCTACAATCTTGAGGTTGGATTCCTTTCCTGTGAGCAGCAACACACTTGATGTTCTCCAACTACAAATAAAGCATTCTACCCACAGATCACACATGGGCCAGCCAGGTACAACCTACCAAACTGCACGCAGTGCTGCAGGACCAGCACCATTCCCTCCTTTGCTGTCTGGAGCTCTGTGTAAATCTTTGCTAGACATAGATGCTGTCTGAGAAACTCCTAGAATTTCTCCAACACCTTCTGGCTTAAAAAAATTTTAAAAAAAGAATGGGTTTGAAAACTCCGTAGATATTGTTGTTGAAAGGAAAAGTTGGCATTAAAATGTTCTTAATATTTAGTTCACCTACAAAGTACCACACTACTGTATGAAAAAAATACCAAATATAAAGAGGCTTCCTCTTTATAAGATAGATATCCTAAAGCATATCTGTTATATAAACCCAACATTCCTTAAATCCAGCAGGTTATTTTGCAAACTTTAACTTCTGTACTTCAGAGTTTAGGCTCAGAGTAACTATTTCCTTTCCATATGAAAAACTTCATAATGGTGTTTTCAGCAGAATGACTGAAGCAATGCAAGACCAACACAAATTCAAAGCTTTCTCTGTATAAGTACTGAGTTCAATTACGAGCATGTAATTGCTGACACCTTTAGATGTTCTACAGATAAGGATTATCCCTGTGCACAGCACTGACTTTTATAACTGCAATGCTGACTCTATTGCACACCTCTATTTTATTTTCAATTAAAATACCAAAATGGGAAATACATTTGAGTTCTGTGCACCCTGTGATTTTATTTTGCATCACTTCACAAAAGATGGCCATAGCCATGCCTTAGACCAGCACATCTCAGAACCTGAAAGGGTTCTGGCTGAAAAACAAGGAGGTGTGTTCAGCCTTAAGATCACCATATCCAGGACCTTCTGCAGCTCAGACCAAGTGATCCACTGGAATATCTCCAGAGGGAAGAGAGGGCTGTAAAAACTACATGACACAGGACTTTGGGAGTGCTTCAAGAAAAGCACACATGGGTCAAATATGGCTGTATTATTGCTTCAACAGTTGGCATACTGAAAGCTCTATAACCTTTATTATTTACTAAGAGGATTCTTTTATGAGAGGGAAAACAAATATTCATTCTAACCAATTTAAATTTTCTTTCTGCATCTCTATCTTTATTTCATATTACAGCATCCAGGAAGAAATAAAATCAGATTAAATATATCCATCTTATTGCTAGACAGATCTTAATGTCTTCAGAAAAGATCCACTCTATTTTCCACATATATTAGTGGCTGTATGGAACAGGAACAAAAAAATCTGGATATTTCAAGTGTACCTTTTTATTCAGAAGAAAATTTAAACAGTTCATGCAGTCTTTAAAATATACCTCATCCAGAGCATAACTGTGTGTTTAAACCCATTGTTACAGAGCAAATTCATTTAAAGTAAAATTTGTTTAAGAGCCAGATTGGGACAGTTTTCAGTGAAAGGTGAAATACACAACTCAAAACAGACACACAGACCACACATAAAGGTTATTCTTCAGGGATAACTATAAAGTGAAAATTCAAGCCTAAAGGGCAGTTTACAATCTTCTGATGTATTTCAGAACTGGATAAGTGCGTACCACACACAAATCCATATGCACATTTGTATGTCTATGAAACCAGAAAAAGTGAACTCCATTTTTAACTGAAAGTCTCAATTCTTTCAGCTTTATGCCCCAAGTTGAACTTTTCAGTTGTAATTGATGAGGAGAATCAGGCAATTAATGGGAAACTAATCAAAATTTATAGTAAGTGCAATAATTTTACTAATGAAACAATGTTACTTTTTGATGAAAAATCCCAGATAAGCAGTGCAAGCCTTGCTACATGAAGAACTAAGAAGTTTGGTACTAAACTATGTGACTTCTGGGTGTTTGGAATTCACTTAAACCAGCAGCTTACACTGATAGTGTAATTTTTACCATTTCTCACTGTGCAACTACAAATATCCTTCAATGTCATACAAAAGAAAACACTTTGCACACAAATCAGGCAGAAACCACCTCACTCCCCAAACCAGGGTCTATACTCCCTGTAGACATGACCTAATGTCTTGGCTTTCCAGGGAAGCACTGGCACTTCAGAGCACTCCAACCTGTGGGTGCAGGCACGGGAGGATTACAGGGGCTGTGCTGCACAGCACTTATGACAGGAATGCTTTGTGAACTGCGCTCTTCGTTTCTCTCTGTCTTTTCTGACCACACCAAACGCTGCTCTACCTGTGGAATGGTTTGGTCATGTGTGATCCAATTAAGAGTCAGTCTGCACACACACAATGCTCGATTCAGTGACAATTTGGGGTGAAGAGCCAGATGTGTCTGTGTTGTGGAAGTGGTTAGACAAGTATTTGCTGGGGATTGGTGTGGGGGGGGTGGGGAATGAACACTGAAATAAACTCTTTGCCTTGTGTCTATTTTGTAACATGCTAAGAAATAACCATGAGCCACAGAAAAATGGCGTAAAGAGCAGCCATAAATCAGAGGTCAAACTTGCACCAAAACCCAATAGATAAACATCTTGTTTAGCAGCTCAGCTCTACGTGCAACCACGTTTCCTCATCCACCCACCCTACTTTTTTCTTATAAACAAACAGTTGACCCTGTGAGGTGCTAACTATGTGATTAATCCTTGTTTGAGTGTTTTCTTAATTTCTGTGGAGGAAGTGGAAAAAATTCTCATGAGAAAAACATTTTGAAAACACTTGTGTTGGGACTGGTTGTTGCAGCATACAAAGCTGATGGAAGACATTTTTATAACTGGGAATATTTTAATAAATTTAGAAAAAAATTAAAGTACAGTGGTTGAACATTAACATATACATGATATTTTAAATAAAAGCTATTCAAGCCCTATTCCTGCTCATACTAAAGTTAATAGCAGGGTGATTGTGTCCCATATATAAGTCTAAAAGTGTAGTGCTGTTGTTCATATAAAGTACATTTGATTCAATCTGGGATTTTTATTCATAATGTGAATTTTTTTCAGCATATCACCATGTCCCCATCATAAAAACGCCAAGATACTACAGTCATAAAATAAAATAAAATCCAAAATGTTTCTTATGGTGGGTTTTTCTTATTGGCCACTTCAAGTTTTCCAAAGACTAAATGTTCACAGAAACAAAAAGCAAAGGAAGGTTTTCTCCCTGCTGAAGTTACCTGCTGACAGGTAATTTGTTCTTGGAGTTTCGAGATTAGAAGTCTTCCCCTGGCAAAAAAACGAAAAAATTTTGATAGAAAGTGTTAAAACTTTTGTAAGAATGTTCATTCCACACTTAAACCGGGCATAACACAGAGGTACACTTAAGTCATCTCAAAATTAACAAAACAACTGTAGGCTTATTTTCTTACTGAGTCGTTCAGGAAAACATGAAAATTAACAACTACATTTGTACTAATAGGTAAATATTTTTGTTTCTGCCAACAGTTCATTCCGAATGCCTATTAAGAATAAACTTTGATTATGGATTGCGTTTAGTTGCAACAAATATCCACATATGACAGTACAGGTCTGATTTTCAGTCTGTGTTTCTATGTAGGTGCCACATTCAATCACTTCACAATCACATGAAGAAATAAGGCAAAGTAAATAACAAAATATTTAACTTGCAAAATCTGCCCTCTCTATTCCTCAAATGTTCCCAGGCTCATTCTGACACAGACCATCACAAATTTCCTTATTCTCTCTGAAAAGTTTCTTAAACCCAGAATATGAAAGAAAAATCCAAAACTGAACACCAATGTTTGATTTTAATGCTGAGGAAAACCACACATAATATTTCACTCCATATTATATCTTGGGTAGAGCATCATGGTCAGAAATAAGGAGGTTATGTCCCTTTTCTGAGTGTTCACTACTAAGTACCTGCTTTCTAGAGACTTCACCAGAAGCTGTCAATCGCCACTGCCACTATTTGACCTGCATAAAACTTCTTGTGGTCTTCTTTACCCAAGGAATGAAAAAAGGACTTTTTTTCTTCAAAACAAAGTCTGAAATTACTATAGTTTATAATATATAACAAAGTGTGATAAAATGAAAAGGCAAACTTCTGCTTTTAGAACTAGGCTTTCCTGGAAGAGATGATCATATGGCAAAGTGATTTCCTGAGTGATAACAAGGAATTGTGTGGGCTTCCTTTAGATGTATAAAAGACGTCCAGTACTCATACAATAATTTGCCATAGGAGACAATTAATATCTAAAACTTGGATATTCATGCACTTTCTCTCCATGGAAGACTGAAGAAAGTGAAAGAAGACTTAAGCTCTGCTGTTATGTAAAAGTTACAGAAACAATATTTGGAGTTATCACTATAACAAGGAAACTGCTGAAGGAGCTAAAGTCAGGCTATGCTGAAATTAAGTTAAGACAGCAAATTCCAAAACTGCTTCTGAGCTGTTCATAAAGTTGACCTAAACCCAGAAAAATGCTCTTATTCTCCTCACTTGGGCTTGATAAACTCCATAGCAGGAATGTAACACTATTTTAGGCACTGCAGAGCAAGCCTTGTTTTGTAAAATTCACCCTGAATTATTTTAGCTCTCACAGACCTTTCCACTGGTTAGAGGGGATAGACATACCCACATCTAAAGTGGGTATGCTACTGATCAAAGAATTTCTTAGAATCTGTCAGAGTAAGTTTGACTACAGGACAGGTTAGTAGACTGTATTTTCCCAGATATATTAATGTGTTTGAGGAATACCATAGAACTTCAAGCAATTCTTTTAAAGTTTCAGGAAAATCTGTGAGGCAGTACTGTTTAATTTCATAGATTTTAACTTTCAAAAAGGAGCCTAAGTGTGTACATACATTTATATGTATGTCCTGCTCATTGACTTTTAAGCTAATTATTGAAATGAACTGACAACTTTTATGTGTTTTAACATTCAAGTTAAAAAACACTACAAATCCTCTGTAAACGCTTCTTCCAAATGATGAGGAACACAGCATAATTTTGAACAATTTCAGAATTCACAAAGTTGGTAACACAGCATGACTGAAGAGAAGCTAAGATATTTTTAACCAAATTGTTAGACCCTATCAATATAGAAACATACTCTGGATACAAATCCTGCAACGGATTTGTGATTGTGGGACATTCTGGTCTATATCTACAAGATCCCTGTTCCTGTTTAGCCTCTAATAATGGAGAAATTCAGGAAGACAACCTCCAGAGCTTTGTGCAGCTCAACTCAACTCCCTTACCCGCGTGGTTTAGTTGCAATATTTACTGGGATGAGCTGAAGTTGATGTCACACCTATTAGATTTCTCCTTACAAACCCACAGAAGCTGTGGGAGGTTTACTGTCCTGGCTTGGAGTAGACAGATAATTCATATCTGTAACTTCTATGGAGCAATGAATTTCTAATATAGATGCATGGTTATGTTTTTATGCCTCCAGAGAAAAGAGGTCTAACCATATGCAAAACTATGATTAAGAGTGGCAAATGCAGGGAGTAAACACAGTATTCCTCGCCCTTTATTTTGCATTTTATAGATAATCACATAAATCACCAGTAATTATACACTTAAAATGATCTTTAATAACTGGAAAAAACCACATTTGTTACATCCAGAATTTTTAATTTGCAACCAGTGTATTTACAGATAAATGGCATAAATTAAAATTAAAAACAAAACCATAGTTCTTTAACTTCTGGGGAAGTTATACATATAAGCTATNAGGCCAAGAGAACATCTTAAATCAAGGAAGAATAGAACAGATCTAAATGGAGTAAAAATCATCACTGCCATGTATTCAAATGTCAAGCTTACCCTACATGTCCTTAGGAAAAAAATTAAGGAAGCTTTTCAAGTGGTCAATATTTATATCTGACAGACACAATAGTTTAGAATTTACATTCTTGGAGCTGTTAAATACAGCTGATCATGTTAACTGTGTGATCACCACCATGATAATGTTCAACTTTGTAAACCAGCAAGAAATGCTAATGAAATTGGCCTCCAGAAAGGGCAAACATCAGCAGCATGCTGAAAAGAGTGGCACATAGAAAAAAAGAGCCCAAATGCCCTCAAACCTTTTGGCTGCAGAAATTTCAGATTTCCAAATTGCAGTCTTACTAGTCACAAATCAGTTAGGTAATTTAAACATAAGACCACAGCTAAGGAGTTATGTTTCAACATGGAAACATAAAACTTTTCATCTTAGTTGGAAATGTAAGCTTTACAATTACAAACACAAAATACTGGGACCACAGAGTGTTTGAACTGATGCCTCCAGCTGTCTTCATTTGTGTTCCTAAATTTGTTTCTCATAAGTAATTGTGCATCTAACTCAAAGACAACTACATTACATATGCCATTAGTTTTAATGGCTCAGGAGAAATAACTGGGATAGATTGTGCATGGCAGCTAAAGTCATAGCTATGTATTGTGGGCAATCACATGATTTTACTGCAGAGTATGTCTGTACACGCAGAAAACCAAAATTCACGCCAGCAAGGTAGCCATGAAGTGCGTGAGATTTTTCAGTTTTATTTATTCTGCCTGTTGTTTGAAGGACAGTGTAACACATATTGAGGGGAAATATTTTCCAACTGCTTGAACAGATCCTTCTTCTTTATTCCTAGATTATCATGCCTCTTATTCTATTCCCTTATTAGTAAAAGGTATCAATTAAGAAAACACAAAACCTACAGATTCATGCATGTCAAAAAAGAATATAAACATTGCTACATAATCATCAACCCAACCCAGCCCAGCTGAGTCTCTGGCACTGACCCTTGCCACAAAACAAAGATACAAGGACTCAAGAATAACTTACAAAAGTGAGATCTGGGATTTCATTAAGTACTCAGAAGGGAAAAAAAAATGTAATTAGCCTTGTGTTGAAATAATATTTTTTATATATTTTATGCATGGGTGTTTTTAAAATGTTTTATTTTCATCTTAGTTGAGCCACTGTTTGTCATTTTTACTTTAAATAAAATATCTGTACTCTTTTTGAAAACAAATCTTTAAGCCTTTTTTTTTTTAACTATAGCTGTCTTTCCTATGCCTGTGGAAAAAAAAATATGATGTTTCAGGTGGCGTTGTTGATATAACAGCATTTTGTTCTCATTTTCTTTCCTGATTTTGTACAGTGTCAAAGTTGACTTCCTTCCATTAATCTCATTTATTTCAGCCTATAGGGATTCCTAGGGATGTCAGCACTTCTTTCATTGTGAATCACACTTTCTATAAATATATTTCATTTGTCATCACCATTTCAATTTCCTTCATTTTCTTAGGTTTCTCTGGACTTCTATGAATAATGTCCAGCCTTAATCACACTCATAAATTCTGTATCACTTCTGCGTTTTTCTACTTTAGGAAATTTTGTATCATTTTTTGCAAATATAAGCAGACATAGCAATACATTTTTGGCATTACAAAAAGGGAGTAGTGGCAAACTTGAATACTTGTTCTTGCAAGTACTTGCAGTGATGCAGACATGCAAACACAAATACTAAAAACAGTGCCAAAAATAATACAGAACTTTAGGGTATAATGCTAAATTTTGGGCATCTTTAAAGCATCTCCTATTGTCTCAGTTCTCTCCATCATGTTTTCTGTGGAACATATAGGGAAAAATATGGGAGAAAATATTTTTAATTATTAGAGTTATTTAACGACTCTGCACCTCTGGATATTGAACATGAAAATACAGTAGGTACTCTTCAATAAGATTATTTCATTTTCTTCTACCTAAAATATTTGTGAAAATAATATAAATATTACTTATGATGAGATCTGGCACAGCATTTTGTAACATCCACTTTTATGTGGTCGTGGATATTAAAGTTTAATATAACTTTTCAAATGAATAGTCTAAAGAAATACTTACACTTCAGTGTAAGATTTTCCTGGAAAAAAAAGCAAAAAATCCCAACCAACATTTAAAGTTTTTTCTTGGAATACTTTGACGGTTTTTCTTCAGTTAAACATATCCATTATAGTAGCAGGAATATTTTCCTAAAGTTCCTTTTTGATGTTTTTGTTCCTTATGTAGCAGGTCATTCCATTAGGTAACCCTCCAAGTGACCCAAAGGAGATATATTAAAATCTAGTAATACAATACCCCTGGACTATTTTACATAATAAGATTTTTTTTCCAACTCCCAGATGTTGCTAAAGGACAGAAAAAAAAGACCTGTAAAATTCTTCATCATGAATCTTTTTTTTTCTGCAAATCCCTTTTTTCCCCCCTTTCAAAAGCAATTCTGAATAGAGGTAAAAGAAGACAAAACTTGACCTTTTGTGATCCCAGCATTAATAGGTCTGTTCATAATTCAATCTGTGTGTGTGTAGAAGCATCCATGTGGAAACATGCAGGCCTGAGAGACATAAAGCCTTTCCCTTTAAACATTATCTGACCCTATGAGTCTTATTCACAAAAGAAGGCTTACGTACGCATAAGTTGAAAAAAATGCGTGCTTTCATTGTGCCACAGAGAGCCTACACATTTTACTCCTCATTCGCCAGGAAAACTCATCATGGAAGTGACACTTGTACAGGAGCTGGGTGAGGGAATGGGAAAAGAGCACAACGTAGCTAAAAGCAAACCAGTGCATGCAGGGACTAAACTTCTTTTCCCATGAAAAATACAGGAGGGTCATCTCCCCTGCTGGTATGCGGCAGGGTGAGGGCGTGGATGTGAGAGGAGTTATCATTCCCTGTGTGTTGCAGCCTCGCAAAACTCTACCTGAGGAGAGCTGCCTGTTTTTCTTGCTCTTCTAAGACTATTTTCTTCTTCCATAATCTGTGTTCACCAAGGTGAGGGGTGCCTGTGTCACTCTTACCTGGAGTAATAAATATTTATAATATCATGTTTGTAATTTCATAGATTCTAATGATTATGATTTTACAGTACATTTGTTTCAAGACAATTCTGTAACGTATTCTCTAAGCCAAAGTCTACTGATGCTGCTGCTGCAAATCCACAGCAAACAAGACTATCAAGTATTTCAGTTATGTCTATCCATAGAACCCATCTATTCCCAGTATCCAGTCATGTCTCTGCTGTTTAGTTTGGCTCTGGAAAGTCAGCTGTCAGTTTAAAAGCATTGTTACCCAGAGCCCACTCATTATCAGAGCCACTTTGCACTGAACCTGTCAATTGAAACCTGAACAAGGGGCAGGAGACACACAATTGTAAGAACAGCAATAAGAGTTTACATTTAGTGAAACAAATCCTCGGCTGGTACAGATCAGCCAAGCTCCAACAACTACAGTATTGATTTATACCAGGGTCTGGGCTCAGCAGCTGTAATTATTTTCTAAAGAAGGCAAAACAAACACCATTGGGAATCTTGAAGAAGATTTTTCTTAATGAGTAATGAGTGAAGCAATGATGACTTTCCCACCAGTTTCCAGGATTTGCCCTCCCAGTAAAGGGGAATTACTGTCCAGATTTTGAAAATCACATTGTGCACCTATCTTCATCTTCATGTGCCCAAATACTTTCAAAATACAGCATCAACAGCACTCAAGTTCTAGAATCTCACAGGAGAAATGATAAGGAATCAAAGAAATGGAATTTCCCTGGCCTTTATTGCTTTAATTGTAAAAAAGAAACAATACTGTTCAATAGGTAATCAGAAATCAAAAAAAAAAAAAACAACATCAAAAGTGAGGCTGTGGTGGCGCCACAATTAGTTATTTACAATGGGTGCAAATGTTCAGATTCAACACCTTTTTAATATTAAAAACGTTTAACGTGAAAAATATCACATATCCCAGTGATACCAATTGTCTTAACAACTGGTCATTGTTTGATAGGTTGAATGTCCAAATTCCATTAGTGAAAAAATCTACTCTGGGATTGATTAAATATATCTATATTTTATTATTTTTCATAATACATACGATAATTAATATGCCCACTGGTGTGCTACAACACCTTCTGTTTGAATTACACTTGCAAGAAACTGTTGACTTGGAAAAATTACAAAAATGGGGAATATTTAAAGGTAAAGCTTGATCATTTAATGTGGAAATACTACTGAATTTGTATTCAGGCTAATGTCGAGGGACATTGAAATTAATATCCACCTTGAAGGACATATGAAGTCTTGACAACTGATGGAGTTTTTCAAAAGACAAAATAAAGGCCCAACATTCTGTGGGCAATGGATGTGATAATTCCTAACAGAATCAGAGGGCTGTGACTGCCCTTAACCTCTTCCCACTATGCTGCTCAGAGTGGCTCCTCCCATCCTCCAGGTCACTCCTGGTTGTGCACAGGTTAAATCTGCTCAGGGGTGCCGAGGTGAACACCTCCCTGCCCAGGTGCAGGCTCTCAGAGTCCCAGAACCCATGAGGAAAAGACCTCTGAGATCATTGAGTCCAACCTATGACCAAACACCACCTTGTCACCCTGGCATCCCATCTTTCCTTAAACATCTCCAGGGATGCTGACTCCACCACCTCCCTGGGTAACCCATCCCAATGTCCCTTCACCACTTCTCGGAAGAAATTCTTCCTAAAAGAATTCCAAGTGAAGTGTGATCCGTACTCACTCCTTGGGCATTGGGTGGTGCAGGATCTGTCAGCATTTCCATGGTTTTTAGTGTGCCAGAAGACTTTTGGAGGAGATTTTAAAAAACACCCTGCTCAAGGTTAGTGAAAAACCTGAGTGGCTTTTGCATGTGATTAGCACCATTAAAATAAATCAAGTGGATTTGTGCATGTGGGGTATGAATTTACAAGCTCCAAAGAGAAAATTTGGTATCTCTTAATTAGCTGAAAAATATTTATTGGAAAATCTGAAGTATCTAGAACCAAAAATTTATGTAATATTTTGCCCACAGTACACATTTCTCTCTCTCTCTACATAAATTTTGTTGTTCCTATTTCTTTTCATGGCCTTCTAAGCATTTCAAGGATGGTTCAGGGTGATATTTGGGTTATAGTAATAATAAATAGTGTTTATTTATTCTTCTACCTCCATATTTCTGCTAATAAAAGCTTTTTATCTAGGTACATGCCTTTTAGAAGGAAGAGATAAAATTGCTGGAAAAGCCATTCATGCCAACCTCAGGCAGATAATTTAGGATTTCTACCAAAGTAAGGAGATCAGGGTTGAGGGTTACATGTGGTGTTTAGTGAGTCTATTTTATTTGAGAAAAATTTGATTTGTTAGAAATTAGTAAATAGCAAGGAAAAAAAATTTTACTGAGACAAGCTAACCTCAAATGCAAGTTATTGGTAGAGAAATGAAATATCTCTGGTATAAATCTAGAAGTATTTTTAATTATTACAGGAAATGAAATGTTAATATACATTTACAGGTGGCATTCTGATAAGATGTATGGACTAATAATATCATATCTGAAGGGCTTATTTCTTTTTGTCTGGAAGAAACTTACTCTGAAATAATTCTTCACTTTTAACTGCCATCAATTTTGTATTAATATTTAATTTACAGAATATGCTAACAACTTCACAGCATGAGATATTGTAAGAAAAACGCTTAATTTAGTAGCTTTTCATTATAATATTTCCTGCATAATCTTATGATTAGCTTACTAAATCTTGACATTGTAAACTATATTTTTCCCCTAAAAGAACAGAAGAGTTTAATGCTTATAATTAGAGCAGCAACACAGTTCTAACAAAGGCAAAGGAGCTACTTAAATTCTTAAATGAATACTGAATATTTAGCTGTGTTGAAATATCTCTTTTAGAAATTGGTTTACAAGCAAAAGGAATCATATATTTAAAAATGAAGAAAATGTGAAGGAAGAGTCTTTAGAATCCTAGATTCTTTAGAAAGCTTCGGAATTGATAAAAAGTATGACTTATATCAAAACTCCTTTTGATTTTGTGAGGTGCAAACACTGCAGTCAGGGAAGTTCTCTCTAAAGGAAGGATGAATCCATTCTCTGCATGGGGTTGGATGACACTGAACACATTTAGAGCAGCTATGTAGAAGGTATTGGAATATGTTGAGTTTTTATCTCACTTCAAGCTTCCCACCCACCCTTCCCACCCAGTCACTGTGTTTTTTCCTTGGTTCCAAACATATGGGCAGAATCTAGGCTGGCAGGGATGAGAAAAGAGAGGATATAATCTTTACTCTACATCTTCATCATGAAAATAAAGGCAGTGAAGCCATGAGGGAGAAATCTGTGCAAGTAAAAGGGTCGATGAAATTTATTTCCATTCTGGCACAGTGAGAGAAGAAGAATGAAATTGCACTTAGCAAAATTCTAGTTGGGGGCAGAGTAAGGAACTGTGCACTTCTTCTTACACAGAACTGGGAACTCGGTGCCTTTACTTCTGTTTTTATCAGTGTTAGATATTAGCAAAAGTTAATCTGTGATTGTTAAGCATGGATCCTAATGACACTGCTCAGTTTTTGATGTTTCATTGAGGTAATTGGAGCTAGAAGATGACCTTCAATGTAGTTTTACAAGGAAAGGGCTAGAAAAGGGAAGAAAGTTAAAGGTTCATGTGAGACCACTCAAGATGGAATTAGGAAGATAAAGAAAGAGAGCAAAATTGGGAGTGAAGTGCAATAGTTGTCTCCAAAGGAAAAAGACTTACCTTCACAGATATTCTGTATTATGAATAATTGTTTTACAAAAAATCATTCATAATAGTCATCATTCATCATAAATTCATTTGCTTTAATAAGAACTAAAGTTTTCTCTACCACACAGTATTGATGCTGATTTTACAAGGTATTTAGTTGTTTCTGATAAGCAACATTAAATTCATTAATTGAACTGGATCATAAGCCAATGAGAGTCTAAATTCAAAATAGAGTCAAAATATAGTCCTGGAGACTTTTGTGTGTGTGTTCCTAAGCAAGGCACAGAGAATATCAAGTTATTGCTCTTGCCCAGCATAGCTCTTGCTTTTTTGGGGAAATTACCCTTTGCATCTGTGGATCACAATACCCCACAGAACAAGATGTAAATCTGAAGATCCAGAAAAGTATACTCTGAAATTATTTTTGGCAATTATTTTACTGGATCACTAAGAAGGAGAGTGGTAGAAAATTGTTGCATTTTTACATGGAGATTACAATGAGTTTCAATGTCAAGAAATAACTTCTCTGGCATTCAAGTACAGTCTTTATGGACTTTTTTTCCTATTATTTGTCAAGAAAATTGCCTTATATAATTCACTTACTTCCTCTGGCTTTAAACACAATTCTCCATTACCATTGAAAAAATATCTAATGAGTTTTTCCCTTAAAAGCTAAAAGCGAACTCCAGATGAAGAATGAATAACAACGTGCTACAGACACATGGATTAAAAACCTTTATGAAGCATTTCAATACAAGCACATGTGGCATTTTCTTACACCTTTTCATATAGGCATTTTTAAGTGCATTTGCTCTTTTTTTGCATCCAATTGAAAATGGATATATTTTAAATATTAGAGTTCCTTGGCTTGCAACATTATTACAAAAAACCCCCACTTTTCAGAATGAACAACCTAAAAACTTCATATATCCCTAATGCATTGTTCAGTGTTCACTATTTTAAAAGAATGTCTGAGTGGTATGTCTAAGTCATATACAGTAGGGATAGGGTTAAAAGGAAAATTAAGACGGTGCTGGATTTGACAGGTTTCTGTATGGGTTGTTTAAAACTCCCAGTTTCCAGCTCCATGAGGGGAAATTTTAATGCACTTGTGCCCTACCTGTGGTAGGAATTGCCCTCACATCTGCATTTTCCTCTCTTGAAGAGAGGCAGGCTTTTGCCTTCCCCAGGACACGTGTCAGTTGGGATCAGCATGAGACAATCAGTTATTATCTCCAATGAGATAAATTCATCCACTGCCCCAAAGTATGAAACAATTCAGACTATTCATCTAAGTGTGGTAAATGAAATCTCTGCAAAGGCAGAAGAGCTCTGCATATGCTCACTGTCACAAGGAACCTTGATTGACAGAGTACACCCACACTGGCCTGCAGCAATCACAGCTCCAAAGAAAACCAACACAACTGGCAGCAGATGGGTAAACTTTTAAGTAAATATAAAAGTTAAAGATGATTACTGTTAGCACAGAAAAGCTTTCTTCCTGGCACAAGCTAAGGGCTGACAAAGTATGCAATGTAGGATGTGCCTTTCATTTGACACAAAACATTGATAAAATTCTGATTCTAAATACGAGAAAATGCCTGGGAACTTGCAAAGGATCCAAGAACTTCATTATGACAAATTCTAAGGGCACTATTAAAGGTTACAGAGCACATGCACCTGTACTTTTATGCATAAGTAAAAATAAAGTAAAACATCTTTAAAGAAAAACAAAACAAGGATTTAAGCCAAAAGAGTTGATTTCAGTCACAGATCTTTGAAATCACACGCTGGATCCTTACTTCTCTTTAGTGGAAAGGAAAGACACAAATCCAGGGTCCTGTGTTTTCAACCTATGCTTAGTTTTATTCTTGTATCACCGCTGAATGGGACAGTATTGACCTAAAAATATTCAAACTGTTGGCTCCTTTTCATACAGAAAAAGTATGTTTCTCCAGCCAAACAAGTGTAACTTGTCCAATAAAACAAATATACCTCCATGGCATAACAATTTCCATAAACCAGGATCTGTTTCTGACTGTCCTTGTGTGATTTTGTGCACAACACCTGAAGCTGTGGGAGAGACAAAAGCCTGAAAGCTCTACAGAGCTGCTGTTCCCAGATTTTCTGAAAGTGCAGAAGGCGTTTCTGAGAGTTCCCAGATTTTCATTGGTGGGGAAGGCGTGAGTCCAGGTTTGCATGTCACTCAATTAAATGAGTAAAAAGCCACCAACTTCAACAGGCAGCACTGCAGTGCATGGAGGGTCTGGCCCAGGACATTCAGATACACAGGGGGAGGGACCAGTCAATTGTAAGAGTGGATGCGTTGAGATCACAGGAAAACCCGTCGGATCTCGGGCTCCTCACAAAAGACTACAGATGCTACACAGAAGAATAGCTCTTCCTTTTCCTCTCCCAAGCCTCCACAACCAGCTAAAAATGATGCTGCTCTGAGCTCCTGATCTCCACCCCCAAAACCCACATACATAGAAGTTAAAGATAACAAGACAGGCATTCATTTCTGCAGCAATTCTCAGCTTTACACATGAATTTCTGTAGAAAACACTCTTTGCTTTGCTTATACATGCTCTCAAAAATGTGCCAATACCTGGTTTTCATTGGAAAATGGATAAGAGCAGAGAAATTTAGTTAATTTTTCCCACTTGGAACTTTTTTTTTAAAAATAAATCTTTAGTAATTCTAACTGGGTTCTAGTGAATCTTAATGAACATCACAATATCATATCATAAGTTAATGTTATTAATTTTGTTAAACAGCGCTGTCTGGGCAATTAGACTGATAGGTGGAAACTGGTGACCTGTCTGCTAACACTCCAGGATAGAGTTAAATTATGTTAGGAAAAATATATTAAAGAAAGAAAAAGGGAGTAAGTCTGATAAGCAAAATTATAAGCAATAAATGAAAGAATGATAAGAAAGCAGACCAAAGAAATTCATAGGAGAAAATTTTAAAAAACCAAAATAGTAAAATCAAAGTCTGACATATACAAGGACTATGATACCTTATTTCCTTCTAACTTCTCATTTCTGTAGAATTTATGTGAAGTTGCAGCAAAATGCTCACATCTTATATTCTGTGTGCCATGGTTCACACAACTTCACAGGCACAAGAGCTTGGAGAATCAGCAGTAGTGTGGCAAGAACTCCATTAATTAATTTACAGGTTAGTAAAATGCATTGGAAAACATCTTCAGCTGCATTCTAATGAGACCTTATCTGCTTGTGCTGTGTAAACAACAAATTGCAAGGCTCAGTAGAACTCTGCATCCTTTCTTGGCAATATAAAAATTATTCCTGCAACACAGCTGCTGGGCACTTGCAGCATCTTTTTAAGTAATGAGTCTTAGTATTCAAATTTATTAAAAAGAAACCAAGTACTTATTTATTTATTAAAGAAAACCCATAGAAATTAAAGAGGACATAGGCTAATTTTCTTTAAAATAAAATGCTATGCATATACGTGTATGAAGAATTAACATACTGAACACATAAAGACCCCCAAAAATATGCAAAAGCTAAAAGATCAATTAATAGTCATTCAAATGTTTATTTAGTTGACCATAGATACAAAAGTATCAGAATAACATGTTTAATAACATACTACTTTAACAACTGGTGCCAAAAGGAAATTTCTCAATGAAAATGCATCATGCCTATTAATTTTTAAAAGTCACTAATTATAACCAAACAGCAAACAGCTACTGTAAATACCTTTACAATTATGGTTTTTATGCAGATCAATATAAATAATGTTGTTTAACCAAAATTCTCTGACACTCAACGTTCATATCTGTGTTGACAAGATTCTCCAATGGTTTGTTACCATACAAAAGAGTGGGACAAATTACTTATTTATATATACAAAACATGCTTATAAAGGCCAGCTGCAGGTATTTTTTGGAAAGTGCATTTTAATAAGGTCCTATTCAGTGGGGGAACAAATGGGGAAAAAGTAGTTTGCACTACAGAGTTTAGTGCAAGAGCTTTCTCTTTTTCTAACAACGAAATCAATCATTTGTCCAGACTGTGGGGAGTCAGAGTTAGTTACTGAAAAGAGCTCCATATATAAACAAGTCAATAACTCATTGTGTGTTATTGTTGGACTGAAGAAGTCTGCTTTCAAAAAGCTGCCCCTGCTTCTCTGAGAATGAATGTCACTGTATTCAGAGAGGGAGAGAGGGGCCTTTTGTTTCTAGCTATTGCTAACTGCCATTTATGTATGGGAAAAGAGATGTGGCTGCTGGTTGTCCCAGGAAAGCCACACCATCACCTCTGCTCTGCTCTGCACCGCCCTTGCCCCGGACTTTAGTTTTGTATATGGACTTCTGTAAGGGAATTCGCACTTTTCATCAAGCTCCTGACTTCACTGGGAGTATTTGTAAATATTGTTTTCATTTTACAAAGATAAAGTGGCCAAAGGCTGGAGGAAATAGCATATTGGAGCACTTTATCTGTGACGGTGCAAGGAATAACATTCTAAATATAATTAGCCTTAAGGCTAATATCAGTTTAGGAGCTCAAGAGCACATAAGTGATCTTTAACGTGTCTTTATATTATTTGATGTTTTTTCTTTGAAAGAGAATAAACCCATAGTTTCTAAATCATCTCATTTCAGACTTGGAGGAAAAAACGAATTTAAATATTATTTTTGTTCACTTAGCTAAGATTAGGGTGAGATCCCTTATCCTCCAGCCCAATCAGTTAAAATAATTTCTGACCTTTGAGATTTAACAATAAAAATTGGAGGTCCTGCAAACAATATTGTCATTCCACAAGGAAGCTCAGGGGAGTTACATTCATATATGTTAGGGTATTCACATGTAGAAGTGTTTTAAAGAGCATTCATAATGCAGGTTGGACTCTTCTTAAGAATTGCAAACTTCACTAATTTAGAAATAATTCCATTTTCGTTTAAAAACAATACTCGATGTATTTTTTACACTGACATAGAAATGAAAATGTCTTTTTGGTTGAGCCTAATAAAACTGGAGAAAAAAGTCATGATCTTTGCATCATCCTGTGGAATTGGCACAGGTTCACACAGGAAATAAGCTTCATCCAGGTTTCAAAATATTTACAACACTGCCTTAGACAGAGCATTTCTTAAGTAATAAGGAAATATAGAACAATCTGCAGCGTTTTCCCACCAACAAATAATGATGAACATTCAATATATATTTTAGGAGGCAGATCAATAGGGAAAGCCCAACATGAAAACTCATCAATATATTTTTAGAGTGTAAAATTATCATTGCACTGTAAAATCCCAGCTATTACACAGATCTGAAGCTCGCAGCTGATCAAGTCTGAAAAAACCAGAGTGGCTCTGATGAGACCACTGCACTTGTTCTGGATTTTGGGAATTCACTGCTCTCCAGTTATGTCTCTCTTGCCTTGGATCCTCTGTGAGGCTACCAGACAGATTCAGGGGAAGTACATTGTAAAGTTCACTTGTGGTTTAAGACTTGTTATTTTTAGTAGATTTTGTTATCAGAATCAACTACATTTCTAGTTGTTCCATTTGTCTCTCAAAGAGTTATGGCATTCTGCACACCAGGGAAAGCAGGTGAGCTCCTGGGTGAAAATAATAATTGAAGAACTCAGAGAAAATACAGGGAATGAATCTCATAAATGTAACAACTACTAAAATTGAGGATGAATTTAAAACCTTTGGTGAAATCCAGTCTTGTCACAGTTCTTATGAGTAAAACCGTAGAGACTGAACTTACACCTCAGCAGTGTTTTGAGAAAAATCTCTCCGCGAAGGAGTGCTGACAATGGCACATCAACTCAGGGCTCAGAAAAAGCAAGGGACTGAGTTTGGGCTCTGAACTGAGAG
>VZRM01004751.1:550377-622577 GCA_013397955.1 Grantiella picta
TTTATGACTTCTGCCATCTTTCCATTGACATTGCATTTTACCTCACCTTGTCTCCCGTATTCCTAATGCTCTGTCCTAAGTGGTTACTACTCCCTCCATTCCACCTCTCCTTAATCCCCAGACCCTTTGTGTTCCCTCTGGATTATACCCTCCTCCTCATGTAGGACGCCTGCTCTCCCACAAAGGGATTAGCGGGAGGCGTTTCCCTTGCTCTCCCTCTCAGAGTCTGGCAGCTCAGCAGCTGCTGCAGAGCAAGGCCATTCCAGGAAAAGTCTTACTCAGATATCAGCTGGAGCACATGGCCAGAGGTCTGTGCTTGACACTGCCTGGTGCTGAGCTATGTGGCTGAGCCAGGTGTGCAAGAATTCAAATGGCTGATAGCTGAGAGCCCAAGCATCATGTGACATGCCCCAGAAACTCTCCAATATATTACTCCTGGGATTATGCATGATGATAATGTCAACATGATGCTGAGAAACTGAAATATAACACAGTTTCCTATGGTTGCTATTCCTCTAAAAGATGATGGCAGCTGTCTTTGCAATCTCCCATGATTTAACATCTAAAGGATTGCCAAACACAGGAAGAGGCTGCCCAGGGAAGTGGTTGAGTCCCCATCCCTGTGGGTATCTCAAAGATATGTAAATGTGGCATTTCAGGACATGGTTTAGTGGTGGACTTGGCAGTGATGGGTTAATGAACTCGATCTAAACAATTCTATGATTTTGTGGTTCTGTGGTTAGAAACTCTTGGACGAGGTGCCATAAGAAACACATTTTGCACAGAACACAGCAGGAAAAACAGAAGAACCTGATAGAAATTATTGTCATTACATTGGTATGAAGTAAGTGCCTTAGACATGAAAGCTCAGGTGTATTGTCAATTGTCTGAACAGCATGCAAGCATAAAATATGAAATAAGGTGTATTGTCAATTGTCTGAACAGCATGCAAGCATAAAATATGAAATAAGGGGATGATTGACTTGAAAGGGTGCAAAAGCATTAGAAGAAAGAGAGGAAAACTGAAACTGAAGGCCTATGATGTCATGCATCTTTTATGAAGAGACTAAAGCAAAAATGTTTCATTATATAAATGTGGTTTTAGATGGAGTGTGAAGGAGAGAGTAAAAAAATGGGTCCCAAAAAGCAAAGGTGTGTTGTTCAAAAAGGTATGGCCTTTGGCAGGATTTTCCATTTGTCAGGGCAACCACACTGGTGAAAGCAGAAATAAAAATAGCAAAGCTGTAAATGTAGTAGTGTGAGGATATGAGAGAGGCCAGGCTTGGAAAGAAAGCCAATACCTTTCATTGGGTCACATGATACAGGGGTAAATGGACAAATATTAACTTAGAATAAGCCAAACTTTGCTTCTGTAATGTAGGGGCATTTTTTCTTACCCATTGGCAATAAAATCCTCTACTTCCTGTAAATTAATGCCATTTCTTCAGTCCTTCAGTCCTAGTTTAGCCTAAAAGATAAACTAATTTCTCTGTTGTCATCTTGAATCACTTCATGACCATGCATCATTGCTTTCATGCTTACTTCAAGGTTTGGGGTGGGTTTTTTGTCTTTTGGTGTTTTGGGGGGAGGTTTCATTGGTTTTGGTTTCAGTTTTTTTTTTTTTTTCTTTTTTGGTTGGTTTTTTTGGTTGTTGTTGTTGTTGCTGTTGTTTTTCTTGTTCTTGTTTAAATAGCTAAAAAATAGTCATCCCAGAATGTAATAGACACAAAAGACTTTCAGTATTATTGATACACATTCCACCATTGAAACAAAAGGGAGAGAAAGGTAGTAAATGCTGGTGTTTAACAAAATCACCAGGTGTTCTGCAATTGTGAAGAGATCTGTAATTCTCTCCAGTTTCAAAGGTCTCAAAATTCTCTCTTTGTTTCTCTCCCAGCACCTTGAACAACAGATTAGAACATAATTTTGGCTTTATACTCAGTAACAATGAAGATACGGTTTTATCATGGACAAAGTTTTATCTTCGAATAGGATATCTGAGCATATGAATATTTTTCACTGGCAAAACATATCAAACTCTTAGGTACACTTTTTAGTTTCCAACATTTACATGACCTCTGACTCAAAAGTGAGATGTTCTGTGTTGGACCCTAGGTTGGACAGGGCTGGGTAAAACTTTTTGTAAGAGAAACTCTGAGCCCTGCATAAAAATTTACATAAATACAGGTAAGAGGATTTCAGACAATTAGGTAAATAACTCAGTTGAATGCAGCAGTCAACATTCCAAATGCCTGCCAATAGCAGAACTATTGCTGAGCTCTCTGTTCTGAGAACTAAGCTTAAGATTGGGCTGGTTTAGGTTATCCCCTCACTAACCTGCAATAGAAACCTTCCCCCCAGCAACCTCATCTCAGTTTCTATGTATAAATGATGTTTCTATGTATAAATTCCTTATGTTCAGTATCCTCAATGAAGATTTCCACTCATGGTGTCTAACTCTCTAACTGTCCCTGGTGATCAAACTGGAATGTGAGATACAGCTCACATAATTCAACCACCCGTATTGTTATTTTTGTTTTTATTGTTTCCTAATCCTGTCAAAGGCTCTGTCTACTGGTTTCGTAGCCACAGTTTTCAATACATGTATGAGTTATAAATGCAACCACTTTGGCTGTATTTCATACGTTATCTAAATGACGATAAGTTACTCCTTGCCTTCCCAGCAGCAGAAGAGTGGCCATAGTTTGTGACCCAGGTGCTGCAGACTGAGGTGTAACTCATATTTTATTGTAGGCAATATGGATAAACCTTCAGAAGTCTTCCTCTTTTCTCTCTTTTATCACATGACCTGCAAATCCTTCACTTCCTCTTAAGGGAGTGCAGAAAAAATTGCAGCAGCACTGTTCTGATGTTTGTATATAAATGAAGCTAAACACTCAAGTATCACAGCCAAGGGACAGGTGGGATCTGCTATCGCAGAAAATGAAACAAATTTTTCCAGCCAAGTGATCCATTCAGAGTCCTGTGGAAGGTTTCTGGATCTTCAAATAAAGACTATTCATGGCACTATTCAGAGACCTCAGTTCTGAAAATTTTTGTCAATCGCTGTCAGACATGGTTATAGATGTAGTATTAACTTTAGGTTGACATATTTTAAAGGCTATTATAATAAAAAGAATTAATAATGAATACAGGGAAAATCCTTACCTACTTCCGAACACTACTTTTCAAGATAAAGATTCACTTAATTTCTGTAGCAAGAAAAGCCACGTAAGCTGTAGATATGCTAATTTGCAAATATAAGAATTTAAATCCTAATGTTTACATATAATTATAGTGCACATTTTTCTAGACCATCTGTTTATATCCAGGGTTTCCAAATCTTCCCTTGCTCAAATGTTATTATTTGATTGACTTTACTTCTTAAGAATCTGTATTTCTTTCTTGTGAAAAAGATTCAGACTATAACTCCAGGACTGTGGTCTCTCAAATCACTCATTGCTAGCATTATTTATCCCAAAGAAACACTGGGTTTGGGTGGGGGTTTTTGCTTTATTATTTCAAGAAGGACCACTTTCAGGATTTTTTTCACAACTTCATGAGCACAGCACAAAGACTCAGGACTATGTTCTACAGATTTTAATTGACAACTTCAAAGCTAGAGAGTCCACAAGCAATGTAAGTTAAGTGTTACAGTTATTGGCCAAACACATGGAATGCTCTACAAACAATGGAATGTCCCATGCACAAATTGTGAAACCTGAATAACAGACAGTAGAAGTAGAGAAAGAGTAAGAAAATAAAAGAGGTTTGGTAGAAGAAAAAATAAGAACAGAGGTAAAGGATTAAGGAATGTAGACTAAGCAAAGGCAACAATAACAGAAACTGAGACAAAATTGGAATAGATAAGAACAACAGAAAGCAGAGCAGAAACTGAGTGGCACTAAACATTGAAGCAGGGGAGAGAAAGAAAAATAAGGCTCAGGTGATAACCGTGGCTCAAGAGGGCCACTGGTTGGACACTTAATCAAACATTAAATTGGAAGAAGCCAGTAAATCACAGTCACTTCAGAAAATCCAGATTACCCAGAATATCTGAAATGGGAGCTAATTAATGTCACATCATTCTCAACACAAACCATATGGCTTCCTTTAAAGTAGGGGAGTTGAAATGTGTGGTTGGATGGCAATTAAAGAGTAGGGCTGGAATAAATATTTGTCAGAAGTCAATGACAGTAATGTCAGTACCTGAAGAATATCTCATTTCATCATCAAGATTCTGATAGCATTTAGCAATATATGTAATTATTTTGAAAGATTTATTAATAAGTAAAGCTACCAAGGATCATCTCTTTCTTATCCTAACTGTTGAATATGTCATTGATTTCTTCAGATTTGGCCACCTCTACTGTTTTAATGTTAAAAGAAGTTTTAGCACTGACTTATGGCTAAAAGTGAATTCATATAAAATGTTCTTAAGAGGGTGAAATGTTGCATGCTCTTAGTGGTCGTAAAAGTATAACTCAGCTGTTCTCTCATGCATTGTGTCTGAACATTCCCACTTTATGGCAGCTTCAGAAGTCAAACCTCTTGAGGACCAGCCAAATATTAGACATCAATGTCTTAAAAGACATTGAAATCTCTTACTGGTGTCACAATTCATTCTCTGTCTGGTTCCATTTTAAACAGGATGTTTCTCAAAAAGTAGAAATCGAACATGTTTGTGTGCCTTGGGTCTCCTCAGCACAGAAAATTTTAAATCAGTACTACCTTAAATATATTTGCCTTAAGTCCACAAATCACCTTAGTTACTTTGAGTCTTATTTGCTTTTAGCGTCTCTTGTCTTTATATGGCCCAAAGAGGGGAAAAAAGACATTCTAGGAGAGAAAAAGCCTAATTTGGTTCTGCATGGTGACTAATATATAGTGAATTATGCTGAGGAACGACTTTCATTAGTACACATGCACATACATACATGCAAATATATAAATACAAGTCAGAAAAGCTGCGATATGCGATATGGAGCATCTCTAAAGAGGCATAAACCTCTTTAATGTCTTTAAACAGAAATTTAAACAGACATGGATGAATCTCTTCAAATTTTTTTAAGGGCAGTCAAGAAGTTAAGCAAAGAACACACTGGTCCTGACTTACCAACTAAACACGCATCCAAGTAGCTATTCTGTATTGCCCTGGAAGATCTTTTGTGCTTCCTCATTAAATTAAAGGCATTTCTGCTTGTCTATGCTCAGAGCTTTGAGATACTACAGAACAATCTACAATTAAGTTAATTAGATCAGAGATTTTGAAGTTATTTTCAGAAGATATTTATTTCATGTATTAAAATGAAAACAAAGCGAAAGAAAAACCATAGGTTTTATCACTTCATCATTTTTAGATTTTTGAATGACATAAAACTGGACTGAAATAAAATGAAAACAAACCTTTGTCTATACACACATACACAGCTGGAAGACAATTTCTCTCTCAAAGAAAAACAAAAAATAAACAGAAATTTTTTAACAGTTGCTATAGAATTTCTCTTACCTGGCAAAAGCAAAGAATGATTGATCAAACCCTCTTCTTCAAGACACCATTTTCAGTGTAATGCACATAAGTTTTGAAGACCTGATCTACCTGGTCAGTTATAACATTTCCAGCTTCTTGCAGATTTTGTTTTCTCCCTGAGACAGTGAATTTGTGTTTCTAGTCAAATCACCCAGGAACATTACTTGTTTGCTGCTTCTATTTTAGTATTAAATGGTCTCGATGCTAAAAGTGGGCATGTTTGTGGAAATACTCCTGAAAAGTGAGGAAACTGCAGATAAGTGCAAGCAGCTGAATGATAACAGTGGGGATAAGAGAAGAAAAAGCCATTAGTGAATTCATTAATTTTTACCTTTGGCATTTAGTGCTTCTGATTAATGGCTTTCCTGTAGGCTGCTATTTTCCTCTCAGATATTAACATGCAAAATATGTGGCATATTAGAATAAAGTGTTATCACTACTTTTGCGTGTCCAAAATCCCTAAAATATCAGGGATTAAGCTGAAATGCAGACAAAAATATAGTTGATTTTTTGCACACACTGCCTCTTATGAAGAAAGCAGCTCCATAGCGCACTTTCACCTCTACAGGTTACATTTAGAAACAAAAATATCTTATTTCACACCACCTGTATGAATTCCATCAGGCGGAATTTCTGCTATAGCCCAGGGAATGCTGGGGAAAAGTATCACACAATTCCACAGCAGGAGGGAGATGAGCTCTGCTCTGTTTTGGGCTCCTCAGTGGGAGAGACACATGGACAAATTGGAGAGCCAGCCATGGGCCCAAAAGCTGATTTAGGGACTGGAGCAGCTCACACAAGGAAAGGCTGGGAAACTGGGACTGGTCAGCCCAGGGAAGAGAAGGCTCAGGGGGAGGTTTTTAATATATATAAACAGCAAAGGGAGTTCAGAGGACAGTCAGGCTCAAAATGAAAGCCAGGAGGTGCCATCTGAACATCATAAAGCACCTCCTTATTGTGAGGGTTGAGGTTGTGGAAGCTCTGTCCTTGGAGACATCCAAATATAGATGTTCCAATGGCAGTTTGGATAAAATTTCTGGGACAAAGAGTAGTTCTTGTTTCTATACTGATAAGGTACAAGCCATCCCCACTACACATTTGCTCTTTCTTTTTACAGCTTGGCCAGATTCTCAGTTCATAGCTGCTGATTTCCCTTATGGATAACTAGGAGGACACCAACCTCACTGCTTCTCTTCCAGCTTGAACTCCTTGTCAAAACCTTCCTCGCATTCTTCTCCTGAATTTGTGCTCTCTACCTACTGTTTTTTCCACCCACATTTGATTTTTATTGGAAAATTACAAGGGTATCTTCTCCCATTATTTTGTTCTCCCATGGCCAACCACCTCCTCCTTCATTTCTGAGGTTGACATTTCTGACCAGTTTTTGAGCTAGTCTTCCCAAAATGAAGTTAAAAGTTTTTCTCTTTACTTATACTTAATCATTTTTCCTGACAATATTTTAATTCTCTCATGATGAATAACCTAATACTGGCATAGTCCATTCTCTCCTGGTATTCCTGACATTCATCTCTTCACAATCATTATCTGAAATGCTTACTTCTTTCCATTTTAGACCCTGTCCTCTCCTTTCTGAGATATCTATAAATATATATTTAATGTATTTAATATATATTTAGCATATTTATTATATATTTTTAATATTATATCTGTGTATAATGTTGTACATAATATAGAAAGTATTAATATTAATTAACACTTCCAACAGCTCCAAAGATCCTGTTTCCTCATTTAAAGGATACTTTTCATCGCCCTTTTCTTTCTTGCTCTTCTCCACTAGACCAAATTCAAAAGTTTCTTCTGCTGTATCAATATAATGATCAAAAGAAGGTTAAGGAAGAGGATAAAGAATTGTGACAAAAATAACCTGTGATGTGCCTATAGCACACCACGCACCAAAGAATGACAAATTCAGGCCCACAAGGCTGCCTATGCCTGAAATGGTTGCTTAAATTCAGAATGCCAAAGTCATAATATAACAAAGGAGCAGAAAGGATTCTGACTATTTCAGTGTACTCTACTCTCTAACACACTGAAAGAGATTTTTTATTCTGAATTCTGATATTATTATTCTGAAGGGAGAATATTCAGAGCTAAGGTGGTTAAAACCAACAACAAACTTATAAATCATGCATAATAACCATAAGAATACAAGTGGGTTTTTTTACCAGGCAAAGAGTGTACATAAATCTAGTTACCCACAGCCTTTCCCTTGAAGGTTAGTTATTAATTAACCATATAAATTAAAGAAGTAACTTCACATAATAGTCAGAACGGAATTATATATTTTTAATGTAAAATTATTTCCATCTAAAGTCATGATGGGGTTTTTTTTCACCATTTAAGGTAAGACACTACAGAAAAGTTTGCGAAAAGGGACATAAGACTAACAGCCCATGTACTTTGTCTCCAACTTCAGTAAATACTTTCTCTTTTCAGCATGCCTGGAAGTTAACAGAAATATAGGCAGGGTATAGAGAATGTCACATGGCAGATACTAATTGTTACGATTAAGGTCTAACAAGCAGGCTTCCCTGCTGTTCCGAGAATGTCTCTGACTTTTGATCCTGACATCTGTGTCTTACAAGAATTTCAGTCGGCTCTGACATTCCTTCTGATGTTGATCCAGGAATTAATGGATTGTGAAAAAGCTGGCAGGATATCATTTAAAAAATAGAATTCTTGGTGTACAACTGATGAAAAGGTATCAGAATTCACATACTTTGTGTCTGATACCAATACATCGTGTCTATATGCCTGCATTTCGCATGAAGCAGTATCTCAGAATAGAGGGCAGAGAACGAGATTTAGAAGGAAGCAAGAGCTTCCTACTATGCTCCTTTACAGAATTGCTCTTGTGCATCTTCAGTGTGTTACCAGATGAAAATTATCAATGATTTAGACAAATTCTGTAACATGTAGATTCCATTGTTTAAAATCTGTGCCAGCAAAATATATTACAATTAATTCTGATGTCATTTAAAACTTTCATAAGAAGGTTTTCAGTGGAGAGCATTAAAGAAATCATTATAAATTATGAAAGAAGTTTCAGCAGAGGCAACCATAAGCATGTTTAGAATGTGACATATATTGTGTGGTCACCACCACACCATTTCACTTTGGACCCGTACTTAAGCTGCTTCGTGCTACAATAATTTCAAGTTTAGAGGACCTTTGCTAAACCAAACCAAACCAAACCAAACCAAACCAACAAACCGAACCAAAAACTTTAAAATATGTAATACCAAAAGTTTAACTGAGATTTTTTTCTAGGTGTGTTTGAAGACAGAAGGAATACGTACAGGATTGAAATTTTACACATCAGAGAATATTGCCTTGTGTTTCATGGTTCTGGATAATTACTAGATGCCAGTGGATAACTTAAACATAGCTTAGAGTCACTGACATTAATGTGTGACAGGCAGCATTACAGAGTGTAGTTAGCAGTCTTAAATGAAAAAGTTGAATGATATTTAAAAAAACAAAACATAAAAATAAAATTCAGGATTATCACAACAGGAAAAAAGCAGTGCCCTCCTTAAAGTAAATCAAAAAGTGTTTCTCAGTGTGCAACAAAAAGAAATGAAAGGAACTATAAAATAATTCAACAAGTTAAAAAGGAATTAAATTCACTTGTCATTTATTGTCATTTATAACTAGCTAAAATTAAGTCTGTATGTTTTAACATCTCCTCAAACAAGTCAAACAAATTTCAAATTAAATATTGACATCACTATTTATTAAGTTAAATTTCTGGCATTTGCATTTATATTTCAGAGGTTTAGAGGTTTTAACAAAATTTCTTTACACAAAAAGGCATGGGATATTTTGACAGGAGTCCAGACCAAATGTTATTAATAAACAAAGGTAATTAATAAATTAATAGTACAGACTACCTAGACCTAATTTAGCCACTCATGCCCAAAATACAAACATTGGAAGCACTTGTTTAAAATAGCATGAAATTATCCAAAATAAGTAGAGGTATAATCAATTTCCCAGAAGCCAACATATCTCAGATATTAGTATATCAATATGTGAAAAGGGTTAATAACTTGCAAGTTGCACACCCCTTCCCAGTGCTTATTGCAATTTTGCTGTTGTTCAGCTGCACAGAATTTACAAAATTCTAACAAGAACACCAGAATTCTAACCATATGCAAATAAACATCTTAAACATTTATAACATTAATAGCACATCTAGAGAATCCAATAAAGTTTTATTTAAATTATATTACTAAAGACATCACGTGATTACAGTTTTGTTTTAAAGGAAATATCAATGCTCTTAAGCACTAATATTCTTAGTATTTATATTTGACGTTATTTAAATGTACTGTTCCATTTTTCCTTAAGAATTCTAGCATTCATTTAACAAGTAAACGAGTAACTAGCACACAGATGAGGAAATTAAGCAACAAAGAGGCAGAAACCTAAAATGAATAGTTAAAGAGAAAAGGCTGGATCACATTTAAGATGGGGAAAAACAAAAGGCAAAGCTTATAAAATCTGAAAAAGTAAGGTAGGGGTGTGAAAGTGTGATGTGTGACAGGTGGGGTAAAATGAGACAGTTGGGAGGAAAGAAATAAATTTGAAGAGCACAAATTAGACAAGACATTCATTTTAAGCCCTAACAGACTGGATCTCATCGTTGTCATCAGACAGGAAATGTCAGAGCTGGCACATTTGGGTTTTTATGCTTTTTACTTGTTTAAANAGCTGTGTCTTACAATACATAAAAAGACTATTTGCTTTAAAGAAAAACACATCTCAATTTGTTCCCATTTTTTCTCCTACTCAATTTTCAACCAACTTCAGCTCTATTATATTGGAAACCACAATAATTATCAGGTTTAATACTTCCATTATATTTTGAGTTATTTTATTTAATACTTGAACAGGAGTTGAATTCTTTAAAAATAACTAAACTTTGCACTTATAACTGCAGGTGAATTTCTGGAAGAGGTAATAGTTTCATAAGGTGATATACAGTAATGGCTATGTCACAAATACCAACAAATCCTCACTGTAAACTTCAGAATTTTTGAAGACATGGAGATATTATTTCCAAAATACATGACCAAAATAACTATGTAAAATCAAGCATTTAAATTTGTTTTCCATTTAACGGAAAGGAACTTTAAGTCTTTTAAGATATGTTTTATTAAATTTCTAGAAAGGATATTTGTGACCTGAAAATAGTGCCACTGTATGGAATATGTTACCAATTGTCTCTTTACTTGACCGTTTAATTAGGGGTGTTGTTCTGCCAAATAGAAAAAAAAAATCCCTGTGCATCCCTCAAGGTTAAATTCAAATGAAGTAGAATACTGCCAACAGAAAAGTGCAGAGAGTAAATGTAATTCTTAATAATTCATTATCTTTAGAGTACACTCTTTGTTTATTTTTTTAATTCAAATTATCCTTTGAACTTTTTGGTTTAAAAATTTTTCCTCAGAATTATATATAAAAAAGGATCACCATGTTGAGGGATTGAACCCTAACTCCTGAACAGTTTAGATTTTGTAATCAATATAAGGCAACTCTAAGCTCTTCCATCAACTTTATTCATAAATTAACAGATAAACAACAGGGCATAGTATATGTAGAAGGGATAAAAAAACATTCAGCTGGGAAACAAGTTAATTTTCTAATAATTTATAATTCACATTATCATCTTTATATGTTTCTAGGGAAAGTAAAATGGAAGGAATGTGGAAGCAAAGATTTGGGATTTTACACATGGAGGTAAGTGATGACAGAAGAGCAAGGCAGGGAAGGAGCAGAAAAGGGATTTAAGACAGACAAAAGACCTGACAGTCCACCCACACCTATTTCCAGCAGTGAAGGGATGTTTAGGGAAAAAAAAAAGACAAATCAACGAGTTCATGCCATCCACTCTTTGATGGACAGGGGATTCCAAGTGCAGGGGCTGAATTCAAACCGCCAAGTTTCAAAGCCATCAGTAGCGCTGACCTGCTCACCACGAAGATTTTCAATTTCTATTCTCACCTACTTGCAGTTTAAATAAATGCATTTCCAGTCACACGTCTTTACTTTGGGCCATTAGCACATTCTGTGAGAAAAATCTAGCAAATATCAGATTCCTAGGGCTTTATCAAACTATTTGGCCTATTTCCATGAAAGAACTGATGCTGTGGTGCTGCAAATCTTTTCTTGTGTGCTTATCTTGAAAGGTTTTAAACATTGCCAGGAGGTTCAGTTATTAAACTTGTCTCTAGGAAACACATTAAGTTAACAGTTTGTATTCACAGAAAAAAATTAACACAAGCGAATCTATTATACTTTTTACATGGATAATTAATTTATATATATATATATTAGTCTCACATTGCATCAAAAAAGTCAATAGAATTACAGAAAGAAAATATAGAGCCCTCTGCAATATTATAATTGTGGATTATGTAATTTCTACAGATACACAGGTACTATCTCATCTTGCTTTTCTCTGAAAACTAATTAAATTAGCCTCTGTGTTACACTAGATTTTATATTCTTAAGATATTGCACACCCCATTCTTGTTTATCTCAACATTTCCAAATTTATTTACCTCTCTTCAGGTCACACAAACTAGTTAGGCTGTTGTTCTCATTTCACAAGAAGAGAACCATGGCTTGCCCAAAGTCTAAAAGGAAGCTTTTCTCACAAGAAATCAACTAATCCCACTCAATTTTTCCAGATCATAAAATGAAGGCTTAATGTTAAAATGAATTCTGGGCCCCCTTGGCTTAGAACTGTTTAGATATTATTCACCATTGCCTTAATTGTAGTCAGGTAATAAAACCACTGAGGAATTTCTGTGTTTAGGTAAAACAAGTCATAAATATATTATTGAAAGAAATCAAAACTAAATGCAAGCTTTTGACTGATAAATGACAACATTATGATAATTTTTTTCAAAAATCAATTAACAGAGTAATTAAAAATGAGCTTTTAATTTCTATTTTACTTGATCTGGCTTCATAAACATTTTTATGCCTTTGCTTGTCACATTACAGACTATTCCACAGTGAGATACTTTAACTTTGGAATATTCGGGTATTCTTGATTGTTTGGTTTTTTTTTAATGCTGCTCTAACTTAAATTCTCCCACCATTTTTGAACTAAAGACAAACAAAACCCAACAAACAAAAGCAAAAAAAGAGTTTTGAGCATTAAAAAAAATCCCCCAAAGAAACCAAATCAAATTTAAAAACATGTGGACATAACCAGAGAACAGGGCCTTGGAAGTGCTGAATACACAGAAAAAGCAATGGACTTTGAAGACTTTTAACGTCTACAAATCAGTCTATTAAAAAAATTGAGAGAGCTGAGACCACAAAGTACATTTGAAACATCTGGAAATGCCATAGCCAGCTATTGAGAAGCTTTAGTCTCTATTGATAGAGAAAACACTCAGGTCCGTGAGACCATCATGAACTGAAAACTGGGATATTTCCTGCTGGGTCAGGCAGTAAAATAGTGCAAGAATCATCTCTGATCCATCATCAAAATATTTTTTGTTTCAAGTCCAGCTCTGCAAAGCCTCAAGACTTGGCTTTATTATCTGGAGCCATTGCATGGGATCCTTTAAAATGAAAAGCCCATGAATGGCTGGGATGCCTGTGATGGGGCAGGTCTTGTCCAAGTGCCCTTGGTAAAACCACTTGGTGAAGCAATTGGTTTTCTTTATCTTCTCTGTAAGAGGCTGCAGAATGTTTGGATGCTAGGCAGCAACTCCAACATCAGTGGGTTATCAATGTTATTCTCAGTAAATTCAAAACACAGCACTGTACCAGCTACTAAGAAGAAATCCAGGCATTACTGTGGAGTGGAGTGACAATCCAAAAAGCACATGGAGGATGTGTTCCAGAATGAGAGACTGTGATCATTACTGACGTTTGAGTTGTTTGCTCAGCATGACACTATCAAAAATAGAAACCTTTTCAAATATTTCTTCTTTCTGCTCTGGTATCCCCCCTATTATCCCCACACAACCCAAAGGAAGAGGGTTTTCCTGTTACGACCTGCTGAGAGGTCCTATAGGTAGGTCATTTAGTGCCCACCCTGTTTACAGCCCTGTGTGCTTTCACTGGGGAAGGACAGAGTGCAGGGAGCTCCAAAGCCCATGTTGCAAAGGTCCCCAGGGAGGCACTGCCAGCTGGCAGAGGCTCCAGCAACGCAGGGGCCTGGGGCTACATGGAAAATCAAAGAGCTGTAACCATCTCCCTGACAACCCCACAGTGCAAAGCGGGCACACGGGAGAATCCAGGGCTTTGTGTTCATGAGGGCGATCAGCGTTTATAGCATTTTCTGAAAGATTCTGTCTGCCAATGCATTGAACAAGGTGTGAGCCATGCCAAAGGTGAAAGTGGTACAATGCTTAGACATTTGGCTGGGATCTCTGAGATGATCTGAAGGTTGGAAAAAATCTGCATCTTTCTCAGTAGATTTGTATGATTCAGAATCTGGTGGACTGAAGGATTTCTAGCCAGGCACCCATTACTGCGTTACCTTGCCTGGAGACAGAAGAGACGAGAGTTTTTCAAACTCCACCACTGTTTGTGGTACATTTATTGCATTCACAGAGTTCAAATGCAGAGCACTTTAAAATTAATACAACTTTGTCTTGAATTAACAAAAAGTTGAGGATTTGAACTTGCCACATCATCTTACCAGTACATATAATAGATCTGAAAACTTGCAGAAGCTGCTAAGTGCCTTTCTCTGTGCACTGAGAGTAGAAGCCAAGGTAATAACTATAAAATTAAGCCAGGACAGGAAAATACAGAGACCAGCATTCACTGGGTATGATCACTCAGGGAAGGATCAGCTGCTACCATGCCATGTTCCTGAATAACACGGTGCTTCTACCTTTTAGTGTCTCTTGTCAGATTTTCCAGTAAAATAACGAATTCTCATCTCCTCATCTATGAAAGTATTTGATTCCTCTATTCCTCTCCATCGTCCTGGAGCTGTGGTAGAGTGAGCAGTGTTGGTGCAGTTGATGTGCATTCTTTCCTTTTCCGTCCCTGCCCTGCTGCAGGGTCACCACAGTTGCCAAACAGGACAAGCTCTCCAGAGCCACCTTTGGTTACTCTGAGTTTCACAAGTAGCACTTAAGTATAACCAGAGTTTAATTTCTGGGGGCAAAATATCTTGGATGTTAAGAAACCAAATTGATATCTAGATTATTTTCAGGACAGAAGAAAAATACTAAAGGATCTTTGCAAAAATTGCTGCCAACTGCAGTTAGGTTGGAGTAAGGATAGATATATACATGAATAAAACAACACAAGCACTATAAAACTCCTCTGACATTCTTATTAACATCAAAATATCATAACTTAGAATTAAATTTATGATTGAAAATACTTTAAGGAGTAGCACAATATATCTATCTAACAGGATAATCTAACAGGATTATGAGAATGACCATGTCATGGAAGGGTTAATGGCTCCAGTTATGGTAGAAATTTAAATATCATGGGGATGCACCTCCTGACCCAGCCATCACTGAGAATTATGCAGATTCAAATGGGAGCCACACAGGCTTTGATTTCCCCCAAGGATTGATGAACAAGTACAAAATAATAGAAAGTGACAGGAAGCAGATGACTGAGGTCTAATTTAATGTCATTCTAAAAGACAATATACCTTAAATTGGCCTTAGGAAAATTATGGGTTACAAACAAGAGAAGAGAAACAGGCACTTTTTCATTTTAGTTCACTAATTTAAAAAGTAATCCTTTGAACAAATGAACAGTGAAACAATAGTCATTTAGCAATGCGAAATTGCCAAACTTAAGTAGGCGTACTTTGTTTGCATAATTTGCAATTTAATGGAAAAGGCTGTAATCTTAAGAGGAAAACTCTATTAAACAAAATAATGAAATGATCTGAAGATTTTTATGCAAATATTAATTTGAGACTGCTATGAAGACAAAGAATTAATAGTTCTTAAATAGTAGGATAAAATGCAGTGAGGATGTGCCTGGGAAATTTTGCCAGTTTAGTAAGGGATTAACTACACCTTCACTTATCTAGAAATAAAACATCTATTCTGTAAAGGTTTTCCTAAGAATAAAGCTGGAACGTTTTGCTGTTTTTTAATTAGCAAGGATCAGATATGGCCTTCTACAAGCCAAAGTTAAACACAAGCTGTACTCCAATCCAAATCTTGCAGATCTCAGTACATACTGTATGAAACATGAACTTATTGCATACTACCGAAGCTATAAATATCAGCGTTTGGATAAATTGAAACAATTCCATTTTAATACCACAGATATTTGAGGCATCTGTATAGAAGCAGAACTTCATACTTTTTTCAGAAATTACGGTATTTATCCTGCGTAATTTTTTTTCAGTTCTTTAACATCAATGAGTAGAGATATCTCTGGTCAGACACTTGCTCAGTAATGGTTTTCAAGTCACCACTGATTTTTTTTCTCAGCTAGTATTTAAACATGGGAAATTACTTTTGATAAACAAGCATTAAACCCGAATTTATATGGCATCAGATTAAAAACTAAGAGATCTAGGGGGTTGGAAAGGCTCCCTGTAATACATTACTGCATTGTCAAAAAAGATAAAAATATTTTCTCTAAAAATTGGTGGCTTCTTGATTAATTTTTAATAGGGGGGAAATAGTTTTTTTAAGCACGTATAAATACCTCCCTCACACAAAGAAGCAGGACAGACTCCCTGTTATGTTTAAAACAGGAAAAAGAAGAGTGCATTGCGCAAGTGCTCCATCTGCAACTCAATCACGTGGTGGACCTGGAGGCATCTCAGCAGCGTTCACAGAACTGCCTCAGGAATCCACAGAGCAGCCAGATGCCAGCCCTGGAAAAATATGGAATGTTGCAGGATATCTGCATCCCGTCACTGGCATTCAGAGAGAAGCCATAGGACTGGTCGAGTGTTTAGGGCTGAGCAGAAGCCTGGGACATGCATGTAATTTTATTATTCTCAGTGGGGTTTTTCATCTTAGGAGAAATGAAACAGAGCAGAAGCCTGGGACATGCATGTATTTTTATTATGCTCAGTGGGGTTTTTCATTTAAGGAGAAATGAAACAATACTGGTAAAAAGTGCAGGGCCCCGAAAGTTTTCTGAGAAACAACAATGTATAGCCTTATCCAGGCAGAAAATACACATTGTAAAATTCATGGATATTGCATTCAGGGCAACCCAAATGTGAACTTGAGTTTTTAAAGTTGTATGTGGAAAGGAGCTTTTAAGCAATTTTTTTCCCTTAGAGGAATACTGCACATATATTTAAAACTAAGCACAGCAATACTGTATCTCTGTAAGATTACCAGAAGTAATTCTTTCCTAAAAATCTATGTTTTATAAAAGTTGTGAACATTGTTTTCAAAAGTGAATTAAGGCTGGAATCATCTTTACTTACACTTTTTCATAATAGATGGCAAGTTTTCTACAAAGAAAAACTTACATTATTTAGGAATAATGTGGATGCTATTGCCATTGGAAAACAGTTCCTTGATTGTTATATTTCCTGACACTAGGTTGTTTTCCTGCATCTAACGTCCATTGTTCAGTGACATTTGCAGTAATCTTCAAAACTAAATTTTCGTTTATATGACATAAGAAAAATGTAATCTTAATCTAAAGAAAACACTGAGGAAGAGGGGGAGGGGAGAGAAAATATAATATTAACTATAATAATAAATGTTAGGCAAATGGTCCAGTAAATCTGAAAGAGTTAAAACTTCAACACACAGATTTTTCAGACCTCCTTCATTAAATGTTTTCAGGGCAACTGATTTACTGCAAATTGTCCAAACCCTTCACCTGGGTGGTGACTACAGTCCAGGAGAACAAATCTGCCCAAGAGATTGGTGGGAGCTAAGCAGCAGAAGACTTGATGGAGACCTGGATCATATGACAAAATATTTCACACTGGAGTCACCCAAGGAAAGGGAGTTGGAAACTTTTTTTTAGTAGTATTATCCTAAACAGAGCATTAGGCTTGAGAATCTCCCTTACCATTTGTAGCGGAACATCATAGCTTGAATCAATAATCAAAACTATTTATAGTGTTAAGAAATCGTCATACAGACAAATCAGAGGGAAAACTGTTTATTTATTACATCTCAATGCTAAAGAAGAGACAAAGACAGGGAGAGCAGATATTTGTGACTAACACCATGAATAGAGAAGCAACCTATGAAAATAGCTCTGCCCACAGCAAGCAGCTACAAGAATTGCCTTTCAATTTTCCCTCCTCTTCTCAGCATGGCTGCTTCCATACTAAATTCCCTATCAGCTGGAATTTCAGCAAAACAGAATATCATTCTCTCTAGTATAACTGGAATACCATATGTATGATACATCCACATTTGTAAGTTAAATTGAATAAAAATGTGCCACAAAATAAAACAAAACAACTTCAAAACAGAAGAAGATAATTTTTGTAAGCAAATTCAGGAGAGAACAGAGGTTTGACCAAGTTGACAAGGAGTCAACAAAAAAGGAATGAAGAACAACTAAGTCCAATTTTATTTTGAGCTTTTGAAGGATCTAGACCTGAAGTCTTGACCATTTTATCAAACAGATTTTTCTTAGTATTTCCACACTCAATTATATATTTACGACATTTCATAAACATAACTTTATTGTTAGTAGTTACTATATTAACAAATAGCTCATCCAGGTTTTCAAAAGAGAGTCCCATTGTCTTCAGTCTTCCAGAACTCATTCATTCAAAAAATTTATATCCTCTACTATCTGCTCACATTGTTGCAGCTAAAATGACCACCAAGAATAGGACAATGAGAAAAGAGGTTTTCATTATTTTCACATTTAATTTTAACTATTCAAGGAATAGATAACATTGTAGAAGGTAATAATTGGAAAGGTTATTAGTTATTTTAAGAACTATTGAAGCCTTGTGTGCCTAGAAAAAAATTGGTGTGATCTGTAAAAATCCAAAAGTTGTTGGTATCAGTGGAAAATCCTTACAACAAAACCCTGATGTATTAACAGGAATGTAATCCTATATCACACAGGTAGCAAACACACTGGAAGATTATGCCTGGAAGTATTGAAAATCATGACTTTTTAAAGAAAATACAGAATAAATGTAGTAAGGTAGCCCTGTAAGTTAATGACGAAGAAGAGCATGGTCTGAGAAAATAAAATTTAAACACTTAATATACTGAGGGCAATAAAACAATCTTCATTTTACAATGTTGATAATTTTCACAATAACATATTTTAATGGCAGAGAGGTCATCAGATGAATAGAAAATTGTGAATATAAATTCTGTTTTAAAAAAGATTGGAAAAATCCATTGAACTAGGAAGAACCCTATCAGGCCATGATATAGTTTGAAATAATATGGACCTTTTTTCTACGTTCTAGCAAGAACCAAAACAGCTGCAGTAAGAAATACTACCATGGTTAAACAATGAAGAGCATCTCACATGAGAGGTTTGGTTTAGTCTAGGAACAAAAAAAAGGCTGAAAAGAGATATTACTGCTCTCAAATTTATATGGAGAGGAGGTAAAGAGCAAAGGGGATGCAGAGCTTTTTCATAAAAATTGTATTAAAACAGGAAAGAATTGGTATTAAAGAGACATGGAAGTTTTTTAAACCACTGGAGCAGTGAGCTCAGACAGCCTTATTGTGGCAAAACAGGGAGTAGAAACCCCAATTATTTTTTTAGATGGAATTTGATCTAATAAGTATAATTGTTGTATGATACGGCTCCTGTTTTCTCTACTTTTTGAAAGTCTTAATTCAATCTGAACTTTTAATAAGGGCGTCTAGCAGATAAGTACAATAGTTATCCCAGTTTTAATTTCCTTGCAGTTACTTGGAATACTTAAAGGCATTTGCTCAATTATCATAAAATGTTTTTGTCAGTTATCTCAGCAACCATCAACACTGACGATCTGTTTCCTTTCTCACAGACTTGGAATTCAATTTTCTGGACCTTGGGAGGTGTGTGATTAAACAAAAAGCATTCAATAGACACTTGGTTGTCTATACAAAACTTATTTCCAGAAAAGTCTATGCTATTTTCAATCTTGGCAGGGCAAAACCATGTTACTGCAGGCTTTAACATATTTTTTTGTGAAATGTCCAAATTCTTTAAGACTAATAATTGTCTCCTTTCACAGAACCTGAAAAATTAGTCCTTAGACCAGATTTTGTGTCTTTTAAAGAGTTAGTGGCTGTATCAGGTCTTCAGAGTATATTCCCTTCTATGATTTAAAGACTGGGTGCAGCAACTCATGAAATACGTCTTTCTTTTTTTCTAACTGGGGATCATTTCTTCCTTTTCAACGTACCGTTTCTCCCTTCCACATTTTCAAAGGTGTCGAGATCAGTAGTGATCATGGATTTAAAGTAAGCTTTAGTGCAAAAACATGCAGCTGCCTACATTTTAGGACACGTATGCCCCAACATCGTTTCTTCCAGAACAGCTGTATTTTGGGTTAGCTGGACAAACAAGGACTGACAGAATGCTGGTAAATTAAAAAATTCCCCTTTCCTTCTGGCAGGCGACACCTGGACTCTGCTAAAAGTGATCCTGGGGAGATGTCCCCTTGTCACAACAGAGAAAAGGTGCACACCCAATCATTCTGCTCTAGGCAAAGGTGAACATTCGGGTCTCCAAAAGGGCAAAGCAAGCTGAAGTTCAGTCCTTCTTCTGAAGTGGTTTGGTGATCACATCAGGCTGTGCTAAGAACAGTTTGTTTCTGCACCAGGGAATAGTTGGGAAATCCAGACTAAGTGGCCAACTTGGTCTTGCAGCTAATTTATAAAATTATGGGTATATAATGCCCATACATTCTGCTAGGAACTTTATTTTTACTTTGAACAACTGCTGTCTTTAAGACCACAGAATATAAATTGGGAAAGCATCCCACTTACCTGTAAATTATGTGAAATAGTTTTTTGCATACAAGATGCTCGAATATGACAAGTTGATAGACAGCATGGAACTCAGATGACTCAGCTGGATGAAGCAGCTGAGATGGTTCAGGGAAAAAATCACAATATTAGCAACTTGGCTTCTTTGCTACAATGGAAGAAAAAGATTTTTTTAAGAGGTCTGTGTGTGTGAGTAAAGAAGAGAATCTGCAGAGAAGATCAAGCTAAAATAGAAATGCAGGTTAGTGACTACACCCAAACGGTGACAGGATACAGATGTTTATCTCTTGTTCTGGTCAAAAGACTGCAGCTCATAAATCTGATCAGAGCACAACAGGGCTGCAGCACTCAGGGATAAGACAACAGAAATCTCTCATGTTCTGGATGCTCTTAAGAAAACACTTGGTTCAGTCAGAGCAATCTGGCAGTCCAGCACTTCACTATTTTCAGTTGCACTAACTAAGGTGATTCCTCTGCTTCTTACTGAAAGGGTTATGAAAAAAATTATTCAGCAAGACAAGAGGAAAGATGGATTTAGTGTTGTTTACTGGAGAAGAAAGTTTAGAAGTAATTTATTTTAATGTCCTCGAAAACTGCAAGTCAGCCTAAATTGAGAAGACGGTTTTGATCTACATCCCTGATATATTAAAAAAAAAAACTGAATTAGTTTAATTTTTACATGGCAATCTTTATGTCACTAATACTGAATTGAAGTAATTCATCAAGGAAAATGATAAACACAGAAGTTATTTAAAAATAAAAATAATGTAAACAAGTTTAAAAGCTCTTTTGAAAACTGGTCAAATTAGAAAGCATATAATAGCAGGCTTTTAAATTTCAATAAAATTACAGTGTAAGATACAGGATACTACATTTATGTTACACATAACAAATCTGGAGCATGTGCAACAAACAGGCCTGATCTTTTTTGATCTTTTAGGCAATAGTGCAATTAATATTTTTTAAAGTGTATGGAAAAAAATCACAACATGAAAGAAGTATTGATGAGAAATGCTCAGCATCACAATATTGCATTTTTACAGACTTAAGGCCCTCGTGTTAAACCCACTTAGGTAAAGTTTATGTAATGTGAAGAACCCATGCTGATTATTTCAGGACTCAATTATTTAAAATAAGACAAACCAGTCTTTGCAAGTCTGATAGAAGTCAAATTAAAAAGAGAAAAATAAAGCAAATACAACCCCCATTTTCATCTTTTTGGATATTTTTTCCTTACATCCAGCTTTTAAGCCAGTAAATAATTACCTTTGAGAGGGTCTAACAATTAAAGAATAACATTGATTAATTAGGAAAGAATGTGAGGAATACTAATCAATCCTAAAGACAGTTTTTCTTCTCCCACCTCAAGCCTTTTCGTCTCCCCCAAACAATGAGTTTTCTATACTGTTCAGATTCCTTTAAAAAACATTCATATTCTTGTCCATTCACACAAAACTCTCTTGGTGATCATTGTTTTGGGAGGAGTGGGTGGTAGGCAGGGGGCACAGGATGTTGAGAGAACAGATAGGATGTCAGGTGAAGATGGAATGCTGTGCCCTCTCTAACCAGCTGAAGACTCTGCATGATTGTTTTCTTACAAATAATACCTGTGGGTGTTGAAACAGTTCAGGGAATCTATCAAACATACCCTTTCACTCTGCTGTTGTAACTCCATAAAATTTATTCTCATTTCAAAAGAATCTTGGCAATACCTGTAGGTGGTTGAGTAATTGAGAGGAAAACTGTCAAATCTACTTTCACTGACTTTAACAATAGAATTCCGTAATTACTTTCAAAGTTGCTAAATGCAATGATTTATTTTCTGAATAGTCAGAAAGTTCTAAACTGAGCTTCCATTTTTTTGTTTTAACAACTTCTAATAGGCTTAGTGGAAAAACTAAGTCAAAGAGTAGATCTAGTAATTATGCCACATTTTGTTTAACTCACAGTAAGGAAAAAAGTCAGTGCTGCATGTAGATAATAGCCAGGACACTACTGAAAGTGTAGCCCCATCTTCATGTGGGTAGACAAGCCACATTCAGCTGTCTTCTTACAGAACTCAAAGACGAAACATCTGAAACTAATCTTGATTCAATCCTGTCTGTGCAGCACTACGGGGGTTATTTACGGATTATTTATGAACAATATAGCTGAAGACATCTTTCTCCTGCTTAACTGATATACTTCATATTTCTTAGTTCAGAATAATAGAATAAAACTGAAAGTTCAGAAATTTATTGTAAGCCTAATAATAATAGCAGAATTTCTTAGTGCCCCCAGACATGGGCACACACTCAATTTGCTCTGTTTAACAACCTACCCTTTGTCAACTGAAGTGATTGAGGGTACATTTATTCACTTTCAGTCCAGGGCAAATGTGATGTAATTTGACCTTGCACAATTCCCAAGGAAGGATAAGTAGTCTGGGATTAACTGAAATAATTTCTGTGCACATAAAGACAGATAAAGTACAGGAATAGAATCATCTGTCTGACACATTGTTAGAACCTGGTGATCAGAATTGTTTTCTATGCCATCAAAGTCAAAGATATTAAGTCCTAACTAAGTGTTAAGACCTCCCAGTCTGTGAATTCTAAATGCAAGAAAAAAAAAGTGAAATTCATGGTTCAGTGCAGACACATTACTTGCACAGGTGTTTTGTGGCAATCCAACGACAAGGCTGATAATAAAATGGAAAGTAACAAATTCCTTTTCCTTTTCCCTCCCTGTCATCACCAAAGATTCCACATCCTATTCGGATTCATCTGATTATGCAGGAGGCACCTCAGCACATAACATATTCAAAAGGTGAACACGTCTGTGGCCAGTGAGACTTAATCAAAAATGAGTGGCAAATGCAGTGGACAAAGATGTTGGACCTTGCTATAATTAAAACTTCATTAGTCCCAAAAGGTCACTTAATTTCTAATTTGCAGAAGAATATCATCTTCCATCTGTGGTCTTTTGACTAATATGTAATTTTTCAGCATGAACCATATGTCTCTAGCAAACAGTCATGTTCAAAAAAGGGAGAAAGAAAATATAATGCAAGTTCATGGTGAAAAACATTCCAGACATTACATTCTTAAAGTAATCGTTTAAGTCCTCATCCAAAGTTCAGAGAGATTTCCACCACTCTTTCTCTTCTATTTATTGTCTGTGCAGAAGAATTTAGCAATTAAATACTGATGATAAAGTACAGGACAGTGTTAGCAGACTACCTCATCAGGAACATGACTCACGAGTAGCCACTGTAGTTACAATAAGGCTCTGATACTCAAAAGACAATTTGTTTATAAATTACACACCAAAGTAGACAGAAAACCAGAGGCAGTATCATTCTTGCTGTTTATAAAAAGGAAAAGATTTAATCTGTCAATCTCTCAAGAAACTTGCTATATCTGTGCTACTAGTCACATTATAATTTTCTATGCACAAATGTTTTTAATTACCCAGTCTTCAATAATCTCAACCATTCTTCTTTTTATTGAAATAAAACACTGTTAGATTACTAAACTAGATTAGCCCATACTTCATGTTTCTAGACAGAACTGTTGGTTCTGCATCTTTTGAAAATACATTTCAGAAGAATTTAGAATTTCCAATAATTTCCCTGGGAAACAAAAGTCTCTGTAGATCTCAATTAAGTTTTATTTATTTGGAATGCAACATGGCACTGTACATGTTCTATCAATCAGGTGCCATGCATATGAAAAGGATAAAAGCCCCTCTATTTAACATATCAAAATAATTTTCTTTCAAGATAAATAGCTCAGAGACAATTCCCCTGCAATGTATGTTTATGAAAAGCCAGCGGGAGCCATTTATGGTCTCATAATGCATAAATCAACTGCTAGAACCCTTGGTCAGAATGTGGAACATCACAACATTAACTGCTTGTGACTACCAAGCTTCCCTCATCCTCCTTACAGGTGTCAAATCATTGCAATGTTATGATTTTTGTTAGTAGCTCGTAACAGCCTAATCTATTTAGGTGATAATTGTTTCCCAGATGCATTTAAATCTTGGGTTGGGATGGGGCTGGGGATTGTGTCCTTACACATTACCTAATGAAAAAGCATAAAAATGCCACAAATTATGTTTCTTTTCCTGACCTAAACAATTCTGAGACAAGGCAAATGAACTATTCCATATAGACAGACACACATGCCACTAAGTGATGGAAACACAGGACTTGGAAACATCAATGTTTGTTTTTTTCACTGGAGCTTTTGCTTTCAGAATAATTACCTATGCACAAACTCTAGATGGCAACATTGCACTTACTGTATTACTAAAACAAAATGTCACACTGAGTCCCTACATATCCTCTTTATCAACATTTTATGTGCCACAGATCTATAGCCTCTTATTATAAGAGTAATGAAGCAGAAGTTATTGAAGCATTTTATTGATTGCTCAGATCACAAGTTTACTGTCACAGTGAATTGGCACCTTACTTGCTGAAGCAAACTGCTGACACCTTTTTAAAAAAGTGACAACTACATCTATTTCATGACCAGAAATCCATTTTCATCTCTATCAAGACAAGAATGCAATTTTCACTTCATTTAACTGATGTTAGGCCTGCTCAAGGCATGACACTTAGAAAAAGACACAAGTTTAAGGTTCTTAAAATACTTCTGGTAACTAGAATGCAGCTCAGCTGTGGGAAAAATTTTAAGCCTCACTCAAATCTATAAACAGTACAACATTCTAAGAATCACTAGCTGAACTACAAGTAGGGCAGTTTGCTTTTTCAATTTCAAAATTACCAAAACACTATTTTTATATTATTTTAATAAGAAGCCAAGGTGAAGTACTACAGTTTTGATGTGGCATCTTGCTCCACACAAAGTTCACTTTAAAAAGGGATTATTTCTTGAGTGGCCTCTACACAGGTCGAACAGACAAAAAAAATTCTATTTTTCTGTGACCTATAAAGAAGGAATAAAGATACTTAACACCTCTTCAACAGTGTGAGTCAATGTCATAAGAATTAAGAAAACCAGAACCTACAAGGAAAAGGAAACAAATAGTTTAAGTGTACCAAAAAAGGTGGGGGCTTTGATACTGAGCAGAGGCTATGATACTCAAGTTATTTTAAGAATCTGTACTTTCACAATGCATAAAAGCACAAATACAAGACAGGGTTGAATTGGAAATTGGATGTTAAAAATTTTGATGAAGTTCTTTTCCTTTCAAATAATATCTAATAATTATTATGCTGTTTACCACATTATAATCTAATTTTCTGAAAACAATTATAAACAGTGTAAGTGTCATTTTGCATAAATTTCTGATACCTCTGTGAACAAGAATGGATGTAGAAATTATAGGAAAAACATATAGTTTAAAATTACTTTATAAAAGTGTACCATTTTTCAATTTCTGCCAGACAAAACTCCTGAGAAATTTTTATACCTACAAACTAGTTTGTATTTTATCTGTATGAGGGGGAAAAAAACCCAAATAACTCATTAAAATTCTTACTGAACAATGTAATTACTATATCTGTGAAAATCAACTGAATAGTAATGGTAGATATGTTTCTAATAATGTACAAAAAAGAAAAGTTATGGAACAAAGCTTTTGTTTGTGTCTCACAGAGATTTTCAACCTCTAGTACTTGAGTCAGCAGTTTCAAGAGAACACAAGAAAATAGAAGAAATATAGACTTTCTTTTTTCCTTTGTTCTGGTATTGGCATTATTTCAATTTATGAAAATCAGTAATATCTTTATGGATCAGCATAGCAAAATGAGCAAAATCTAATGAATTACATTGTTGATGGATATAGTTTAGGAAAAATATGGGATATTCAGTTTGAAACAGTGCATTTCAGCTTGTTTTCCCATAGCCAAAATGGCGAATAATACAATCAGTCGATAATTTTATTCTCTTTTGTTTTCTTGTGGGTATTTTGCATACTAGCTCCATTACTTTAATGTAATGTAATTTGCTGTAGTTCAAATGATTAATTACTATTACTGTAAGTTCTGCTAGATCAAGCTAATGAACATTCAGCACAGTTTCCTGTCACTTCTCATCCCAGCCCAGTCCCCTCATCCCCACATCTAACACCCTTCCAGTCAAAATAAAAGTACACAGAATGAAACCTCATCACCAGCTATGTTTTTTAACTACTGCATTCAAATTTTGCTAAACCCCTGTAGGCAACTCACCCTCAAAAAAATTGAAATATACTGAAAGAAACTTGTGATTCCCAAATACTTATACACCTACATTTTCCATAATAAATTTTAACTGTGGTGAGGAGATATTCTTCTATTTACCCGTTCATGCGCCGATTTATATAATTTAGCACAGGACAGACCAACAGCGTAATTCCAAATGAAGGAAATGTTTAAAAACCATTAATATCATTTTAAAAGGTATTTGAGCCTTCTCTTTTGGCCTCTGTTTGGCTGAGCTAGGCCTGTGAATGACAGCTTCCCTGCTTGAAGCACACAGAAAGCACAGCCTCCCTCATTCACTGTCAGTACTATGGCCTTTTCACACGTTCCCTCCACAGCAGTGTTTGTCCCCAAACACTGGGACCCAGCACAATGGCATTCCTGCTCCAACACCCCCACCAACAGCACCACTACCGAGGGAGAATGCTAATGAGGTGGACATCCCCCATCTCAGAAAGTGTTAACTACATCCCGAGCCATCAGAGATGCTGCTATTTCCATTGTTACATATTATAGCTCGCTCCGCAGTGCTTGCATTTGGGCAAGGCTTTTTTGTTTTTGTTTTTTTTTTCTGAAACCATTTTTAATAGAAACAACAGCGCTTGACAAAAAGATTAAAATAAAAATCTTCCATGCGTTCACCCAAATGTGTGAATGATATATAAAATTAACTGATTTTAACCTTCAGATTTGTTTGGGGATCCCAGAAATTCCAACAGATGCCTCGCTATGTTTAAAATAGCAAGGCGAAAGGCTGACCCCTAAAATACTTATATTAGAATAATTCTAACAGAACTGTTGTTTAAATATCTTTGTCTTTCTTTCTTTCTTTCTTTCTTTCTTTCTTTCTTTCTTTCTGTCTTTCTTTCTGTCTGTCTTTCTTTCTGTCTGTCTTTCTTTCTGTCTGTCTGTCTGTCTTTCTCTCCCTTTCTCTCTCTTTCTCTCTCTCTTTCATTCTTTTTGTATTAGAAAACTGCATTTTACACTGCCAGAATCCACAGCGTTAATATGTCAACATAAGCTTTGCTGAGATTTTAGGAGAACTTACAGCTCATTACATACATATGCAATTGCAATTAGAATGTATTTCAAGCAAAAAGACAGAAGGTTTTTGGAGTATAGTGTTTATAAGTATTTTTCTACTTTCTCATTGATTGAAAGGAATAGTAAAATCAGTTCCCAAAGCTCAAGAATTCCCTCAGTTTTAGCTGGTTTACTTCACCTATATTGATTTCAAGGAATACTTTGAAGAATACTGCCTATCCTCTCTGAAAGGTGACAAACACTGCAGCAAAGGGACAGGAACTCCTCACCTTACCCTTCTCTGGGGCAAGAAGAAAGAGGGTGATCATAAAGACAACACTGTGCACCCAGAGCATTCTGTGGAACCAGAAACAGTTCCACAGTATTGTTTTAATTCAATACATGCATTTCAAACTGAAGTCCAGATGGATTTAACAGAGGTATATGTATTAGCATATTATTATATAATTTTGTGTATTAGCATACTTTTAGTTGTTTGTGCTACTTGATTTCAGTGGACAGACTAAAATGCCTTAGCAGAGTAACAATGAATAAAAAAAAAAATTTATTATTTCCCATTTGATTTACATGAAAAGACGAGGTAAATTCAAATAATTCAGCTGTTAAAATAGCACAGAGACAAATAGAAGTCAAGCCAATCTCTGAAATGTTGTTAAGCAATGGCTGAGTGTTATCCTGGTATGAGTGCTGTGTGCAGGCAGCACAGCACTGCATTGTCAGGCCTCAACAGGACAAAGTGAGAGCATTTTCCTTAAATATCTTGGTTCGTTATTAATGTGCCTCTAACCTTGTATCTGTATCACATCACAATGTGCTCATTACAAAACAAACTTGGTTCTGTTACCTAGACAAGAAGGAGGCATAAAAAAAATAGGGTAAGAACGCAGAAAGAATTGTTATACCTACGGCATAAAATAACCCTCAGTTCCTCTAATGACTTCATTTATGTTCAGTGCTAACACAACTTCAGTTAGAAAATGGCTGAAAAAATTAACAGAGACACTTTACACTGAATTATACATCATACCTTATCTTTAAAGTAATATCACTTAAAATAACACATGCTTTTGGCACATGAACTTGTGTTGTAAAATTTTCATTTCAACATTTAATCCAGTTTGAAATGTTTATTAAAATATTTCAATTGTAAGTTTTTTATAGACGGTCATAGCTGTACTGACCTTTATCCTCGTAATCTGGACTCCCAAAAGTTACAAATATCCAAGCTGGGTATATGAGCATATGTCTATATGCAAGGCTTTCATTATAAAGAGTCGTTTGTCTTCAGCAGAGATTTCAAATCTACTAAAATTGGTATATTTTTCTTGTCATTTACAATTTCTTACTGAACACTGATGGATAATCACCAGAGGAATGATTAGCGTGAGCTAATTTACTGAAATGTCTTTCTATGTTTCTCACAGAAAAGAACAAGAAATAGTCAATAAATGACTTTCATGTGAATTTCTATTCTGAAACCCCGTTGTCTGTTTTGTTCTACTAATTGCCATTATACTTGCTAAATACTTGTATGCATTATATGTTTTTCTTTTTATTTAGGAGTTAATATTATATTTTAAGGCTGGAAAGTAATAGGTTTCATTTCTGTGGCTTTTGTGACAGGCAACATTGTCTTAAAAGTGCAGAATTATCAACAAAATGTGTAAAGATATTTCCCACTATTTAATATATTCCTATACTGCCTCAGAACCATTCTGAAACAAGCTTTTTTTCTTTTCTGCTTGTTTCACTTTCGCATGCTCTCTCATTTTTGTTTTTGTTTTGTTTTGATTTCTTCTTGCTGACCACTATTAGCTCTAGACAGGAACAGTCTCTCCAAAGTCAATTCTCATTTCTCTTTATGGATCTGACAGCAGGAGGTGCTGTATAAACAGTGTGAGTGACACTTTGCCTGCTCCTCTCCTCCCCCTTCCTCCCCAGGCTGGGAGTTGCTCTCTCTGATGCACTCATTCTTAACTCTGGGCTGGCAGCAGTTTGAAATCTCAGCTTCCTCACTGGCTGTTTGATTTCTACATTCTACTTTGCCTTCAAAACCTCTATGTCTCCTATTTTCATAAAGTATTCACCGGATCCTTAAAAATGTGTACGTTCCTAAACATATAAATGAATTCACATTGCTATGCTCAGCAAGATCAGTTTTCTGATGTTTCCTAAAATTCGAATAATACAAAATATCACCTTATTGCTCCCAAACTGTTGGGCAGTATATTGAGTATATATTTTCCACCACTTTTTCAAATTAAAAATGCATGTCTGGTATATTTGTTTGATGGCACATGTATAAAAATTAAAATATCGATGCTTTAAAACATTATATATCCATTTAACTTTTCATAGTGCCATACCAACCATACTTAGAATTGTTTGGTTTAATTATTTGTTTATTTATTTATTTTAAAGATGTTTAAATCATTATTAAAGTTATTTCTGTGGGCAGACCTATGAGACTATTAAAAGCTGCCAGTGCAGCAGAGCAGTGAGAACTGATTGCTTTAGAGAATTTCCACACAAGGAACACCCCAGCTCGGCACAGTAAGCAGCAAGGAGCGATGCGACACATGACATCCCACACCAAAAGAGAGACACAATTAATTCCTTTTCTGTGGGCTTTGCAATTACAGGAGAAGCGTTTCGTTTTCCTAACAGGCACTGCACCTTCTCCAACATGTGTCACACTTCTTTATGAGGCAGTGCCAACCGTTGGTTTTACACAGTTAGTACATTTGAAAATAAAAACAGAAAAGCAGACTTTGAAAGAGTGGGACAACTCACCTGCTTGCAACACTTTGCAGACTTTAGTCGTTGGTGCAGGGCCAATAGAACTCCAGGGATGTAAATCTTTGCTCCTGAGAGGCTGAAACCTTCTCTCTTAAAGACCCAAAGAGGTCCACACATCCAAAGGTGTGATGAAATTTTGCAGGCATCTGTCAAGCAGAGAAGCTATGCAATGAAAAGAAGAAAAAGGGAAAAAAACAAACAACCAAACAACCAAAAGAAAATGCATTCTTTTGACCCAACTGAAATATACAGCCTCTTACACAGCCTCAGCATCAGAACTAACTCTTAATATCTATTATTTGTATCTGACCTGGATTAAGTCTTGGAAAAGCATCTCCTGCATTTCTAGTGGCCACCATGAAGGACGTATTTATACGGAGACACCCCCATGAAAGACTGATGAGCGTGGTGAGCACACCTGAATAGTTCTGAAGTGTGCCTAACTAGCTGCACGGCGTGTCATGGTGTGCACTGATTGCCTTATCTTCTCATTTATCACAGATGAGTTGGAACCAACCTTGCTGAAACCCACTCGCATTGTCCTGATAAAATTGCAAGATCCATGGTGTTTCTGTGCACAGTTTCCTGTCAAGGGGCTGACACACACCCACAGGATTATAAATTCATAAAATAGAATCAACGCTCTCATTAGCTGTTTTAGTATAACCTTCTCGTTGCCACCACCTAAAAACCAACTTCTAACAAATAAAATTGCTCTGTGTAGCTGGTTAATAACGAGAAAGGTCAAATGAAAAGATAAATAAAATTGATTCATGGCGATGCTCTCAACAAGATCTTTTCCTTGCTGTTCTTAGATTTCAAATCAGGGCAAAGGTTGAAAGCATTCTCTCAAAGGGATCTAATACCAATATGTGAGATAAATAAGGAATTACTATTTTGGCTTCAGGCATGACTGAGGTGCATGTGCTTTGTAGATATTTTTGTGCAACCTATGTGGGCCTTTCTTATACAACAAAATAAAATAACAGTAAGTAACATTTCATGAAGGGAAGGGAAGGGAAGGGAAGGGAAGGGAAGGGAAGGGAAGTAATATACACCATACTAGTAATATACAATAAAATATTTTTTAAAATCTCTATAAAGCACATTTCTGAACAATGCAAACAAAATTATATATATATTTTTCCCATCTAGTCAATCCATGCTGATAAAGATTCACATTATCTATGTAGGTACAAATGGTGGATTTCCTAGGTACATAAATACTGACAAAGAACTGTGGGTTTCGTCAGAGAAAATACCAGAGCAAGGTGAATTACACTTTTTTTATTTTATTAGGAGACATACATTCCATTTGGATATGGCAAGTATTAAGCTTCAATAGCTGTTCAGTCAGCTGTGAGAACAGAGTCTGAACTAAGACCTTAGTTAAGAAACTTTCACATGCAAGTTCTTTAATAACTGGAGACTTTCAGACAGAAAAAGGAGCACCTCATTTAGTTAAATCGATCTTCAAGGATAAAGAAATAGGTAATCATGCAATAGACTGTTCTTTGCCTCTGCTAAAGTCAATGCATTTTATGTATTTTATGAATGATTTAAGCACATGGTTAAGTGATATTGTGTTTATTTTTGTGAAAGGCATTACTTTTTTAAAAACCACTATTAAGTCCAGGTCTTCTGATTTACATAACTTCATGATAAAATTCTGTCATCTAGTCAGTAATTTTATGTTTTCTCACATAAATGCTCCTGAGAGCTTCCACACTGTACACTTCTCTTTTATCTAAAGGGAGGCCAGACTTCACGAAATAAGGATTCACTGAACAAGTTAATATGCATATTAACCTACTCTAATGATTACCCTAAAGAGTAATACTGCAAGACTTTTTGAAAATATGTCTTCAAACAAAGACCCCAAAACATTTGCTTTTAAAACCTGATTTCTCAGGATATGGCCATGCAATTGAACATGAGCAAAAACTACCTCAAGTTGACAATAAGTGAAATAATAGTTTTTCAGACTATTCTAGTAATGCACTTACTTCTTATCTTGGGAGTCAGACATTAAATTAAGAAGATTAGGTGAGATAATGAATGAGATTTGACCAGGAACACTGCTAGGGGTGGATTTACTTCAGTGAGCAACATCAGAATTAAATCTATGTTTCATGTTATGTGATATTATGTGATGAGGAGTGGTTATAGTCTTACATTGTTCTAACAAAATAAAAGGATGAAATTCTGATACCAGCAAAGTCTCCTGAAGGTTTACAAATAACTGAAGTGTGTATGGTTTTTATTGAGTGCTTTTTCACTTATTTACCATAGGAAAATCACTACAGAAGTGAAGATGAAGACCAGCAGTGCTGATTTTGGGAGTGTGTAAGTAAGCTGAAATATATCTGTAAGAAAGTGTTTGCATACTGGCCCTGAATGTTACATTTGAAACATTAATTATAATACTTACATTAATCTAGTTATTTTACCACGAATAATTGTAACAAAAGTATAATGGAGCAGTGGTGATCCACCTTCTCTGAAGGCAGTGACCTTCAGGACCAGAAAGGGATAGTTCCAAGATCTGCTGGGGTAGCTTGGAATTTAAAGATTTGAAGTGTCACCTCTTTCAGACACACCTAACAACCAAATTACCCAGAAACACTGAGCATCAGACCCAACTAATTTTCTATGAGCAATAATCATTTCCATGGACACCAGCTGATTTGATCCGTAAGGGTATTTGCTTCATTCAACACTCAACCTTATTGTTCCCAGATTTATAGTCCCAAAGAGCTTGTATTCTTTCTTCTTTTTTTAACCATCCCTTTGACCTCCTTTTTAAAATTCCAGGTATCAATGGTATTAAGTTATTAAGCATTCACTAAAGTCCAAAAACACATCCCTAGAAAGTTGAAGGAATAAAGGTAGAACACCAGAGCAGGAACTTCAGAAGAGTGCACTTTCACTGAAATATTCCATAGCTTTATTCTGTGTCGTAATTCCAGAAGATAACTTCAGTGCTCTAGATAAAAAATACACAGCTGCTCAAATTCTTCCTAGTTGAAGAACATCTATGTTGCTCTTATTTGGAACTGATGTAGGTATGAAAAAATAGTTTCCAATGAGTAGCTACTTAATTCCAGACTTCCACACATTTTGGTGACTTACCTAAACAGAGAATGTATTAGTCTGAACTAACACCTCTTAAAAACCGAACGACTATCAGTAAAGACCCCACAAAATACCTCCTGAGCCCACAAAATATCTCCCAGCTCCACAGGAGTCCTTTGATTCTGTGTCTTTATACAAAGCACTGTCTATAAAGCAAATTAAAAAAATATATAGGCAAAATTTCCCAAAGATATACAAATTTATAGTGAAGGAGTGCGTAGTCCATTCGCCATTACAGCTGATCAAACATTACAGACACTGATGAGGCAGGACTGGGAAGGTCAATAAATAGTGTATTGACAGCAGCAAAAGAAGGTAAAAGCTAACCCTTGGAATAAAGTGCATGGCCTAACTTTTAGGAAAAACTCAAGGTGATGTTTGTCTTTCAGGAGGTTAGAGAGCAAAGGACGGTAGTCTTAAGTCATGGAAAATATTTTAAATTATAGACAAAATCCCTTTTCTTTGTAACTTTTATGCAGCATTAAAAATACTGCATTAGAATCAAAGTGCATTTTTTCTTTTTTAATGAGTAGTTTTTCCCTTTGCAGCAGTCTCATCTGCTAGAGAGTCAGCCATGGATAAAAGGAAAGTACCCAAGGGTCTTTTGTCCTCAGCTAAGCTGAACAGTGTAAATACACCTTTATTGGTTTTATTCTCCCCTTCATTGATTTTTTTTTTACTTCAAATCACATGGCAAACATCGAATTTCCCTGAAGAAAATAATTGTTTTACAGTGTAATTTTACACTCCTCTGAAGAAAAGAGATGTGAAATTTTCCCTAAAACAAAACCCAGAGATATTAAATTGATGGTGGAAATGGCATGACAACACTGTAGCAAATGGAAGAGAAAAATCTGACTTTTTTTTTATTTGTCTTGACTTTAAACTTGCTGAAAATTATAAGAGTGCAATGTTGATCAAACTGAGTGACAGAAAGCATGAAATCCAAAGCCCATTAGGGTATCCACAAAAAGTAAGCAGAATGTTTGTAAAGGAATGGGAAAATCACCCTCTGGCAATTTGCAATCATCGCAAGTGGACTGCAAAAAACAAAAAACCAAATCCCCCAAAATTCAGTTTGTTAACTTTCTTCTTACTTAAACCCATGGCATTATTGGAGCATAGACGTCATCATTATGCTGAATTCTTTTCTCCATCAATTTCTCTTAGCAAATAAGGTACCAAATGGTAAAAGTTTTGTGGTTTTATTTGAGTAAATGACAGCATCAGAACAACCAGAAATAAATCCTCAGCATTTTTTCCACTGGGGGAAACAAAGATTTTTCAATATGACCAAAATATTAGAAACTCTTTTTATACTTTCTAGTGACAAAGCTTTCCCTGGAGGTGCTTTCAATATGCCCTGTGCACTATATATAGATAGATATAAATACAGATATATATATATAGATTATATAGATAGATATAGATATATAGATGTATAGATATAGATATAGATATATAGATATAGATAGATATAGATAGATATAGATATAGATATAGATATAGATATAGATATAGATATAGATATAGATATAGATATATAGATATAGATATAGATACAGATATAGATATAGATATAGATATAGATAGATATAGATGATATAGATATAGATACAGAGATAGATATAGATTAGATATAGATAGATATAGATTAGATAGATAGATAGAGAGATAGATAGATAGATGCATGATAGATAGATACATAGATAGAGAGCTAGCTAGCTAGCTAGATAGATGATAGATAGATAGATTTCACTGAGGGCATGAGGTTGTGTTAGCACCCATGGTGCTTCATGTTTCTAATTTTCAGCAAACATGATGCAGCTCTTTGCTTAGGGCAACTGGCACATGCTGTCCAAAATTATGATTTGTAGAGGGAAACTGAATGATGGAGAACATGTATTTTCCTCTGTAGCTTAAATTATGTCAGAGTGTTTTTACTCAAACAAAAACTAATCTAACATCTGCTGTGTACTTTTGTTTACATGCTATATGTCAAATCCTATTGTCCCCAACGTACTTATGAGAGATGCTTTAGCAGTCATTTTCTTAAATACTGATGCCTATCCGAATTTGGATTTTTCCACCATTGAACAGAATGACAAGTACACGATTGCTATACTTAAAGCAATCTTTCACAGCTGCTTCGCTTTCCCAGTGATCCCATTAAACTGACGGCACATGCCTGTGGGGTCTACAGTGCTACAATACTGCTGAACAAGATGTTGATTGTACGCTACAAATTTGTACAACACAACTTGGCTTTTTTGTGGGAACCAATCCGCCGGTCATCCTTCCACTTGTTTTTAACCTGAGCAAAATCTAATTTCAATCCTTCTCCATCTCCGTGGCCTTTACAGAACACCTGGTGGTGTTAATTGTTTAGAAGTGCAAACTCTAACTCTTGATGGTTAGTAGGCATGAAAACCTATGAAGTCTCCACAGTTCCTAAAATGAGCATGAGTCATGTCTTTCCTGAACTGAACGAAGTAGCTGTGCATTAAATATGCTGGCACATCTTCTGCTTGAGCAAGTGGACCGAAATGGTGTGAATTGTTAATGCCTTGCTGCTTTGGTTCACGGCTTGTGATTGATCATTTGTAACTATATCTACTCCTTGTTCCATGAAATCAAGTATGGAGTAATGGGTTCATCAGATTTTTGGGTTAAATTGAGAGTGAAGAGGTACTGTGTGTGGAAATAAGAGTTGCCATGTTCGGGGCTGGCCTTGTAACAGCATGGAATCTAAAGGCGATATTCAAAACCACTTCACTCATCATACGCTTACTGATTCTGAATAGGGTCCATTTGCAGGGGACATTTGGTAGTTTTCCAATACACTTTATGCCTCTTTCTTCACTTCTGCCACCCTGCACATCTTTTTTTTTTTTTTTAACTAGAACAGTTTATAACAGGTCAGTGTAGAAAATTCATAGACTTAAGTAACTTGCTCTGTAAAAGTTAAAATAACCTTGGACTGAAATGACTGTCCTGCTAAATAATAATACTACCTAAATATTAAGTCATTTGCAAGTCTCAGACTATAAAAAACTCAACAAAGTTTTAATCAGTAGGGAGAATTACAATATCACGTTTCATAGAAACTTATTTTTCCAGGCAGAAAAAGAGAGCTACACAGCCTTAATTTTACTCCTCAATCCTTTCATGTGCAGGAATGACACACACATTTCCAGACATTGCAACACAGCTTGTGACTTTGCAAACAGCAGTGTGTGGGACCACAGAAAATCCAAGCCAACAGCAACCAGAAGTGACAACTTGTGATGGCCTGCAGGAGAGTAATCACATACAGTATCTCCTCAGAACAAGAAAGGTAATGGATGTCAAACTTGCTGCGATGCTCACACTGCTCTGTTTGTGCCACAGAAACCTCCCTGGACTCACTGTGCTGCCTCAGCTCCTCTTGGTGAATTCCACCCATTTAGAATAAAACACACCGGCGTGTTTCCCTGTTTTAAAATTATCTATAGAAGTGATTTAATTCCATGTGAATGTTCAGCTTGGAATTAATGAATCACTCTGGTCACATGAAACCCACAGCTAGGCTTTCCATCTGCTCTTGTGTTGAAATTCAGGGACAAAACTGAAATCTGGACAAATTTAAGACCCAAAGAGAAACACAGAGTAATAACTGGCTACTTTTGCTCCTCATTTAGGTGTAAAGAAAGAGATGAAAGGGAATTAAATAAAAGAGAAGTGGAAAGGAGTGCACTGGTACACATCTGTGTGTATTCGTGATTATTGTAACCTTATTAAGACAGAGAAATACAGCAGTCCAGTTCCATTTTGTACAATCTAGGGCATACAAGATTTGTAATCTCTTATCTTTGCTTAATATTTACCTTGATGAATGTAGGCATAGCACAAGCCTACAGCAATCTAGTCCATGCACAAGTTTTGTCATGAGGAGTTTTGGGGACGCTTCAATCCATGAAGTACTGGGAAAACAGAGGAAGCCATCACAAATGAAGAAGCTGCATTTTTCAAAACTCATTTTGAAAACGTCCCACCTTTTCCCCTCTTTTCTCTTTCTGCCTTTATGCTAGCACCAGAGAAACCTTGCTGAGGTGAAATTTTTTAACTGTTTGGATTCACAATGACTTTTTTGGCTTGTCATTGTTGGGAAGGTTTCGCATTCTTATGCAAGGACAAGGAGCTGTGCCACAACTAGAAGATGTTCATCAAGCCTATAAAGTCTTTTATAAAAATGAATAATTTTCCTGGGTATTTCCTTTCTGAAATGCTAACCAACCTCCAGATGCTCATCTCTATTTTCAAGAAATTCAGTTCTGAATAATTTGCAGAAATTGGTACAGATGCAATTGCAGCAGTCAGACAGTGATAGGTCAAGAAGACTTTCTCAGCCTCAATATGCTTACAATTCTTGAAAATAGGTCATTCTGATACACTACTGCAGCTCACCTGGTGAGCTCACAGGTTCACAGAATGGCTGAGGTTGGAAGGGATTTCTAGATGTTTTTCTAGCCCAGATGCCAGCTCCAAGATGGGTCAGGGTTTTCTCCAGAGGTATTTTAAATATCTCTAAGCAGAAGACCCCATAGCATCTCTGGGCAAAATTTCAGTGTCTAATCATGCTCACAGTAAACTTTTTTGTCTTATGCTGAAGTGGATTTTCCTGCACTTCAATTTTTGTCCACTGCTTCTTATCTGCTCAGTGAATTCTACTGGGAAAAGCCAGAATCCATGTTCTTTCCTTGCTGCCACCGCAGCCTGTACTTGTGGACTGGATTATAGCTCACTAGCTGCAGGACTTGGCATTTCCCTTGGTTGAATTTTGTGGGATTCCTGTCTGCCTATATATGCATTCTTCCTCCAGCAATCCTTCTAATGTGCAAAAGTCCTTTAAGACTTACGAGAAAAGGAACAACACATATTGGATAGCTCAAAACATGCATGACTCAAGTAGAAGGTAGAGAAAGGTACTGGTGAAAATGACAGTTAACCTTCATGACTCTGACCTCATGTATATTAATTTCATTCAGGCAAAAGACTCATTCTTAGTGACCTACAATTTAAAAAAACTACCTATGAAGGAATATATTCAGATTTCAAAACAAGCAACTCCAGGTATTATTCTAAAAAATATTAAAGAGCAGAAGAGGTGTTTTCTGTTCAACCAGATACGCATATTGCCAGCAAAGAGAAAGAGGAAAACTTGATGTCATGCCATTTTTTGTAATTTAATTTACTGAGTCAAGGAAAAATGCATTATCATGGAACTTAATGCTGTTTCAGTCCTCTGTTGGTTACAACCCATGGTGTCAGCAGTCACACATTTGCCAGATCAATGCAAACATCATTTTTATTTTTCCTGTTCTTACTGTGCTTTCTACACTAAACAGTATAAGGTATGTACATTTAGTCTGCCAAATAAATTCAATAGATGCTATTGTACTTTCCAATAGAGAACTTTATAGATTAGTGGAACTGAGGGTGGAGCATTTAGTTTTATTTAAGTAACAAATTTTAATGAAAAAGTCTTTCTGTTATAATATATGTAATAATGCACCATGTTAGTAGACATTTACCATAATAATAAAAATATTCTGTATATAATATATATAAATTGCAAATTCCATTGAAGAGAGAAATATTTTCATCACATGGAGTATGAAGACAATGAATATATCAGTGGGTTCTTTTTTCAACAACACTGACAGTCCAGTTTCTCCTCATACAGTTTGGGGGAATATTTAGCTGAGGATGTCATGCTTTTCTTATTCTAAATCTTTTCATGAGCATTCCCAATATTTCTTTCAACAATCAAGAATATAGTATTTTAATATCTTTTATCTGGAAGAAGCTGTAAACTTTGAAATAGCTCATAATGAAGAAAATTATTATAATGAAAACAGTCTTCTTTCCACCTAAAACATGGCCAGAGAAAGTTGTCTGGCTTGTGAGGAGAGTCAAAAAGTCTTGAAAAACTCTACTTACTCTGATTTGCTTCTCTGCAAGTGATTACGACTAGATGAGAAAAAAGCAGTCTGCTTACATAGATATTTCTTGAGGTGCAAAACCAAAAGAATTTAAGACTCCTTTTAATGATTTACAAATGCTACATCTTCCACATATATTTCTCCCATGATAGGAAGATTATTTACAGACACAGGCAGTTCTGAAGTCTGAAAATCTTGAATTTATTTATTTAAAATCTTGAACTAAGAATTTTTGGTGTCAATAATAGAGATATACATGAATAAGGGAATAAATTGTCATAGGGGTATATTTTGAAATGCCTAATAAAATTCATAGCACAAGGATTTCTTAAAGAGAGTTGGGATGATGTCTCACTTATACACCATATACCAGGGTAGAAAATACAAACTCTGTGTGAGTTATTCCATTAAAATGGTAAGAAAAAGTTTTCATACTAAATCAGTACCTGCAGAAGAAAAGACAATCAATCACTGAAAATTGATTAAAACTATGGAAATATTAAAACACTAGAATAACATAAAAGAATAGCTTTATTCATGAGCTTATTTACTGACTATTTAACAATTTTAGTTCAATTTAAGGCCACCAACTCACACAAATTATTAAAAAAAGAAGTCTGGATTAGCTTTTCAGTCTAAGTCCTCAATGAATTAAACAGAATGCCTGTCCTACAAATGCTACTCTGCCTCTTCGAATATTGCCAATTTTTTCTCCCCATACCTTGTATTAGTATCTCACTGGAGAAGTAAGATTTATCCTCAGTGTGTAATCATCTGAAAACTTTTTAAAAATAGAGACATTACTGCAAATAATGAAAACCTAGTTCTTTAACATATATCTTAAGAAAATAAAAAAAGCCATAGAATATGCTCTAAACAGCTACAAAGAAAACGTTTATCACAAAGAGAACAAATGTCTTGGCCATGGAATTTATACTAAACATAAAACAGAGAACATAGCTGTCGATCATTTGATTTCCAGCAATGGCTTTACACATTTTCAAGTTCAGAATTCCATATACACAAATTTATTAGAAACACTAGAAATCACATATTCCACATCATCTTTAGGATCAAATAAAGTAATTGCAGGTCTAGCAAAACATTTTTGTGTCTTTTACCAAGTGATATACTGTGAAATATAAAAGAAAAATTTAAATGTTTGTGAAAAGTTAATCTAAATCCCAGCTGCTGTAAACATACAAGTAGAAGGAAGATCATCTTCAAAGAGTTTATAAGTAAGACATAGAAATAAAACTGCTACCAAATCTAATTGGTTTAGCCACACAAAAAGATGATTGTGTTGTGCAAAATTTTTAATGTGTATTTGCCAACCATAGATGGTCATTGTAGAAAATCAATGTAATATTGCAATGTCTTAGAAGTTACTCAGTGACTTCAGCAAGAGCCTCCTTAGCAGTGGAAAGTGTATGGCCTACATAGGAATTACACTGAGTTCTGCAGAGACAGACAGGCTTGGTTTTCCCTACGACTTTTTTCCCTGCTGCTTTTATTCTGGCATTACATTTCGACCAGAGCACGCATCCTTTGAATAAAAATATGTTCCAAACTCTAGAAATCTCACAATTGCTTTATTTAACCTCTGACTCCCATTAAACATCCAAATGAATTGATTTTTACTAGTTTAAATGTTTAATCCTAATAGCTATTAATAACAAGTTATTTTTAAAACTAACTTTTAACTCTGCCAGCGAAGATAGAAACTTGCCTTCAGAAAACTTCAGAATAACACACCCCTGACATAATAATGTTTTGGCCCCATGTACACAATCACAACAGGGAACATCACAAGCCATTTCTTGTACCCACAGTCAAATTCTAAATTATGTTTATGGTCCATGCCCATATTGTTCTGATTTTCCCTAGTCAGGCATTACAGCTATTTTCTTAGAGAGAATCCTCCCACTGTTGTGATTTTATGCTGAACCAGGTTTTCAGATTGAACAGCATAAAGCCATATAGCTCAGTCAATTTAAAACATATATTTCTTGATAGCATTCTTTTAAATACTATTTGCTTGCTACACTTACTTCAAAAGAATTGAATATTGAATATTTGGCTTACCTCCCTCCAGCTTGTACAGAAATCATAATACTTGAGAATATATACAATAGCTGTTTTATATTGTGCAATACTATTCAGCCAATGCAAAATTATGAAAGAGGTGAATCATCACTCTAGGAGTTGTTGATTAAAGCAGAAACTGTCCCTGAAGTGATGCTGCTGAAATTACCTGTCATTCTTTAAAAGAAAGTCTGAGAAAGATAGTGTACAAGTTACTGTTTGATGACAGAAATGGCAATACTTTGACCAGGAGAAATTCAATGTTCACGGAGCTGTTGAAAAGAAGAGACAAGAGGAAAATACTAATGACATTATTCAGCCATCATTCCTGTTTCAGGTCAGGCAGGGGAATATCCTAAGCTGTCTTTTTCAAGGTGCTCATAGAGAACACAGAGAAAAAGAGGGAAGAAAATTTTTACAAATCCTGTAAAAAAGAGGAATGCGCCCCGTTTTAAAAATCCCACATCCAACCGCTATAAGATGTTCAATTCTGAAAAATGCATCTCCTGCCTCAGTAGAAGGCACATTCCACAACTGACACTGCTCACCAGACTTAGGAAAGATGCTGCCTGTCCAAAGAGATCCAATTTAAGATAAGACAAAGAGAATATACCATAAATAGAGTTTTGTGGTTTGTTTTTGGTTTTTTTTCAATTTTAGCTGTAATTACAGTATATCTAATGCTGTTCTAACAGTCACAAACATGGAAGGAGCTCTTTTGAAGTTGCTACATATCATCTAAGATAGTTAAAATTCAATATATTACCCTCCATTTGCCCATTTATGCACATATTTGCCACATTTAGGCCCAAATGCTATGTTTCTGACCCAGCTCTACCTCAGAATACCTTTCCTTGCAAGAGATAATAGAAGATGGGAAAACATGCATATATATTACAACTTCTTACAATGTAAGTTGTAGTTTCCACTCCTTTGCAACTAAATGTTCCTTACTTTATATTACAAAACATAGGATGATACTTATCAAGGGCAACATTAAAAAACTGACAGACATATGACTTTCCATTAACTGTAACAGATGAAGTTAAATAGTTCTCTTGGGTATTATTTTAGTGGGTGAAAGCTATAGAGAATAAATAGAATAGTTCTTTTGGAAGGGACCTACAATGATTGTATTGTTCTACAATCTTAAACAAATCCAAACCTGGGTTACACAATTCAGGAGGGGCTAAACGCTAATATGCCAGGCACTCAAAATTCCTTACACACAGTGGAAGCAGTTGCAAAGGATTCCATGTTGTTAATCAACTCTAGGTTTGAAAAGCACTTAAAACTTATTTTTAAAAGCTTATTTCAAATATATCGCAGACATAACAGAAATTAGGTGGTATAAAGCATATATGCTGTATTTGTTTTGGGACAAATACGTTTGCTCTTCTAGACTTACCTGAAAACATAGACAGCACATAAATTCTTCTAAAACTTACTGAAGTGCCAAGAAAGTGTTAAAGTTCCTTATACAGGAAAAAAGACTCTTGGATATAGAAGAATTTCAGAGTATGTTGTCATATCTTTTAAGACAAGCATTTTAACTACTGAATTTTTATTATATCAAATCAAAACTGGCCATGTTTACAAACACGTATAACATATATAACCCTCACCTCAGGTAATCTTAGAAATTTTCTCCTTTGGAAATTAACCCACACATCCTATGCTATTAGTTGGCACACAAAAAAGTAGGAGAAATAGGCATCATCAGAGGCCAGGTGGCTACTAGGTAAAGAAGCAGGTCAAATAGCAGGGGGATTTCAGAAAAGAGGGAGTAGAGAAGTGAAATTCCCCATATATAACCTGAACATACATAAAATCCCTGCTTTATTGAATTCCAATGTTTTATAATTTAATGGATTTTATTTCTTTCTTTTCATAAATCATAACCTATAACTATGAAAAAGCAATACAACTGCAGTAACAATGAATGTACTTTGCAGATGCATTGATTCAAACACGCTGATAAACAAAGGTTACCTTTACAATTTGATTTTGTGAAGCAGTAGTCTCACAGTTATCGTGCCCTGTAGAGTTCTTAAACACTAAAATTCTAACAGAGATGTTCTCAGTAATTTTCTACATGCAGGTGACAATGGCAGCTTTGATTTTTCTTTTGCTTGACACTACTATGAAGAAGCAGTCCACTCACTGTTCGAGGTACCTTCTTCATCAATGGCAGATGGTCTGAAAGGAAAAAGAAAAAAAAGTAAAGTCAATATTTGGCTTCAAAATTTAAAACAGTCACATCATGCTCCCCTTTCTCTACTACTTTAAAAACACACGTTGGCCTGTCTCCACTTAGATGCTGGTATTTTCTGAAATACTACCACCAGCTTCCTCCTAACCGTGACATAAGCTGTAGCAAGCTGTCTGCAGTGATAGCCTGCATAAATCATCGTTCCTGAAGGGAACAGATGTTCAGGGTATGAAAGAGTAATACCACAATTTAGTCATAATTAAAATTCACCTTAGCATGCCTCTATCAGTGAGCAGAGAGGAACATTTCACTTCTCACCTACAAAAATGAAATGCCTCTCATTTCTTCTGCTTCAGAAAAATTAAGTCTGAATCTTTTGTACATTGTTTTAGTTCCACATCTGACACCACATCATATAAATAACATTTTTATTTCACTTCAACTGTTAGTTTTCTTCTTTATCCAAATACTAGAAAATGACCTCTAAATGATGCACTGCCTCTGCACAAAATGCACTTACAATTAAACCTGCAAAGGTTTATTGCATGCAGAAATATAACCAGTATCTAGCTACAGATCAAAACTGTGCCAATAAACACAATCATTGGACTGATATTCATTCAGTCTGAGCGGGATATATTCAACAACTTAGGAGGCTAAGGGCCTTTAAAAATTGTTCAGTAGTCTAAGATCACTAAAACCAGTGGGAGTTAGAGGATTAACTCAGGAAAAATTTGATCCTTAGCCTTGTAACTGCCGTTAATGTTAATGGAATGTGTCTATTCACATAATTTTGAACATGTAAGCCTCATACTACTATTATTACAGTTGGATTACATTAGATGCATGACAGTTCTTTTGAAAAATTGATTTCAGTTCACAGGTCTTTATATCATGAGGCCACATTATTATAAAATATAAAGGATGTGTTGATTATGTTAATAAATATCTCTAAATCCACTAAAGTAAAAATGTCTGAGCCTTTCATAGCACTACAAAATTCTAAGGCAAAAATAAAAAATTAATCTTCTAATCAGCATTGATATTGGCAATCAATTTGAAAAAAAATCCCTGTCATTAAACCATGGTTTACTTTCCCAATTAAATACCTTTAGAGACTGTCCATGGATTAGATACTCATTGAACGTAAATGAGACAACTCTTGAATTTATAACAGCTAGAGTAACTTACCAGGACTGAGAATGTGAATTGATAAATTATTAACCCAGTGAGGGCAACCAAATTTTCTTCTCAACAGGTAAGGGAATTTCAAATTTACACTTGAAAAATTGTGGTCTGCTTTCTTCCATGGGGATGTATCTATAGTAGTTCAAACAAAGACTGCAACTTTTAAGTGAGGAACCCAATGTTTCCATTTAATCTACTCTGATTCACATCACAGAGCAGTTTCAAAGAATGCAAACTGGTAACATTTGGAGGATACTAAACTAATGGATGTGCCCCAGAGATGTACCTAAAGCCCTTCCATAAGTCCACCTGACAGACTAGAGATAGCCTAGACTAGTGCTTTTTAAAATGTTTATCGTGTGGACATTAGGTTCCTCTGTCCTAACAACTGTTTCCTTCCACACCTCTGCCCCTCTGCCACTGGACAACTCGCTAACACAGATGTAGTTCCATTTTTCAGCTCTCTTCTCCACAGCCCTTCCTGTTCCTTGTAGAATTTAACAATTTTGCCTTATCTCCACATTTGAAACATCACAAATGTGCACTTGCAGTTGTCAGGAAAGTTATTCTATGGTTGTTGTGAAAACCATTTGACCTGAGCCCTTGGTATGGACTCATTAAAATCTTCTGCTAAAAATCTAAACATTCCTATTGCCACTGATCTGATTCCAGCATCAAATAACTTTGCTAGCATCAGTTGTTCTGAGTAGTCTCAGGCTCAGAACAGTCTTGTACACAGCACATATAAAATTGGAATGCCAGGCAGGATACAGATGGGTGAGGACCCATAGTTCTCATCTACCACAGCTAAATGGAACAATGCTAGGTCAGGAAATGCAGGAAGTGGCATTAAAAATTCTGTGTGTTTCACAGTCATTATTACTAAACAATTGGGAAAACTTTGTTATGATTGATTTATTACTCATTTAGAAAGCATGAAAATTTTAGTAAACCCATTTTAGAGGTGGGACTCCTGAAAAATTGTACAGGATCTCATCAAAGAGCTTGAAATAATCTCATCTCTACAAGGACATGGTCATATAATACCCACTTATTCCTACAGAAAACCTCCTTTTCACTTCACAAACAACAGTTTTTGAAAACAGTTTTAATGGACTCTATTTTTTTATATTAACAACTCCCATTCATGTGAAAAGATTAACTTGATTGTATAAGGCACCCTGTCCACTCAGCATATAGGATGGCTCGACTGTCTCTTGGTCCTGCCGTCAACACAGGTTTCAAGTCACATGAGACTGCAGTAATGAGGATGATGTATTTCAGAATTCACATGAACACCACATCTTGAATCACACCTTCATGTGACCTACCCATGAATTCCTCTTCTGACAATAAGAAAATAGTGATCTCGTAATAAAGAGGTGGTTGCAAGACCAGTTTAATTAATGGTTGAAAAACTTCTCTACTAGCATTGGAAAATAGATCTCAAAGTCCCGACCAAACAACACCAGTGAGTAAATGATGGGCTGACTGTCATTTATTTGTAAGTTTTTGAAATCACGTGTTTACAGAGAAATTGCAAAAGTGGCTGAGAGAAGGGATTCTAACTTGCGTTGCATATCTAGTCTAAGTCTGTACCAAGATCTCGTTTGGTAGGGTATCCATTTATACAGTTATTGGATATATATGAAGTTTTATTTCCCACATAAGCAAGTATTACAAGTTGTCTGTCATACAACAGCAAAAGGATGCTCTCAGTTTAGGTATGCCCCACCAAGTAAGTGAGGTTTTGTTTCCTCCTAAGCAGTGTAGCACTTAGAAAAGAAGTGGCAGCTGATTTAGAATGTAATGAAAGATGACATAAGGTGAAACTAAGAGATCATTTGTCATTGAATGATAAGAGCCAGTGGATGCCTAAAGGCAAATCTAGGGAGATTACAGCTGCCTAAGCCAAAGAATGTGATACAGAAAAATGTTGTCCATCCTTTAAGGTTATGCTCAGAGTACCCCTGAAGGCTGGTTGGAGAACTGTTCTGAAGGCCAGGCTTGTCTGTACTCTAAAGTATAAGCCTGCAAACAAGCATCAAGCACAATAGGAATAAGCCCCCCAGCAATCTGCATGGCCAAAAATGTGAAGTCTGACTTTTTGTTCCCAGCCTTGAATGAGCAAGATGTCAATGAGGTTGATGTGTGCATGGAAGGCAGGTGCTACAAAGTAATAAATAAACTTCTGCCACTTCAGAGTGGCACAGACATAAAATTGGGTAATTGAGTGTCTTTGTCTTCCCTTATTTTCAAAAATAAATTACTCCTGCCACCTGAAATTGTCTGTACATTGACATTTCTGGGCATCCTTACCATGATCCTATCTGATTTGATTATTGAACATCTGCCAGTCTTTTGGGGCTCACAAACCAGGAACCTCCAAAACAAAATTTCCTCATTCAAATACTCCAAATGCAGATATGCTGAATGCAGAGACAAACATCAGCAGCCCTGATTTCATGACAAAATAAAACAGACATCAGCATTGAAAATATAAAAGGCCTGAAGAATCACTGTAAAATCTCATTTATAGAGGGGCCAAGTGTCTATTTCACGGGTAGAGGGAGGTCAGATTCCATAACCTCATTCTCACAGTCAGTTCCATATCTCACAATTCCCAGGACAGTGTTCACAGCCTCCAGTTTGCACTGGTATCTCTCTCCTGTTGCTATTGCCCTGTACAGCAATGAGAAATAGCCAGGGGAAAAAAGAAAGAAGAGCCATAGGAATCTGACTTTACCTACCATTGACAACAAAGAACTTATTTGGAGCTAGGGTAAAGATTTTATAATGCCAGTCTTACACAATGTTCAAATAAGGTGTTTAAGCAGAGGCATCAGATGAGATATGATGTCTTTTTGTGACTAAGCTAACAGAAATAAAGTAAATATGGAAGATGAAAAATAGAAGATGGTCAAGATTTGAAGGGAGAGAAAATAGCTTCTAACAGCTACAAAAAAAGAAACAAAGAAGCTGTTTGACATGTAAATCCTTCTTGCATTGGTTACTTAGATAATCTACAAGGACCTACCACCATTATTTCAACACAAGTAGATTTGATTAATTTTCAGAGGTGGAAATGAAATGCAGTATATTGTGTAAAAGGAGAAGTTAAGGGATCCTGAAGAGAAGGAAGCTGAGAGCACAATCTTCAACTACCTAAAGAGCATCTAATGAAAAGACAGGCAGAAAGATTTCCGAAAGTAGCACAGAAAAAGCACATAAAGGAAAAGTCACAGCTCTGCTATGTGAAAACAACTAAATGTAAGGGAAAAAATTGACAGAAATTGGCAATCACTGGCATGGCTTGCCCAGAGAGGCTGGGGAATTTCCATCCTTAGAAATTTTTAAAACTGGACTGGATAACACGCCAAGGAAACTGTCCTGCCCTTGAAGTTATCCCTATTTGAGGAGATCTGATGAGGTGACCTGCAGAGTTCCTTCCCAAGGCAAATTATTCTGTGATTCTCAGTAATCTGTGACTGTGTAGAAGACAGCTGTACAAGCTACTACCAACTCTAATGTACCTTAATTTGATAACCACTATGTTAACACTGAGTGCCTGGTACTGCAAATTTACAAATCTTAACGTGATTTTTATACACATACTTTTCATCATTTTTTATGCTAGAATTTACCACAATTCCCAAAAATTAAATTATATGCTTGGCATTATATTTAATGTTGGATGTTGAAATTATTGAAACAAGATCAGCAACACTAGTCAATAATTTGGTACAGAAAGTGAAGATTAACTCAGCAAACTGACATTACACTGAGAATTGTGGATAAACAGAATATATTAGCTAAATGGAAACAATCCCTACCCAAAAATACAGTACAGTAACACTCTTTCTACTGGTTAAAGCAGCTGTAAAGTTCTAATTGGCTCAAGATAGCAGAATTACAGTACAAATTCATATGCTGAGAAACTCCTCCAGCAAAAGAGTTCTTAATTATAGAATGACTTAGACATTCACTGTTAGGAATGAAGAATAGCACTTGAAGAACAACAATATAAACCCATAGAGCACTAAAATCCTCATTTGACATTCTCTGAGTCCTTATTTGAGGACTACACTGTTCATTATCTGAGCCCAGGTTTGCATTTCTTGGTACACTGAACAGATTTCAAAATTTGGTTTTCTTGTTCTCCCAACACCTCCATACCTTTCATTCACAATTCCTTTATGCTGTCACTGCTTAAACAAAATTTACAGAGTTGTAAGAAACTTCCTTCAATAATAAAAGGGAATAAGCTAATAGGTTTAAAGGGACTAGCATATGGTATTACAAATACTTTGATATTGTATATTATATATTTCATTATGCCTATGCACTCATACACATCTTGCTTTAACTTCTTTCTCTTTCCTCACCTTCACAGAAATAAATAGCAAGCAATGCCATGAACAAGCTTCAAAACTTCGTGAGTCCAAAACTTACTGTCTGTGAAAATGTATTTTCATCTATTAACAACAGGATATAATTTTCTCAGTTCCCACATTTTAGGATTTACAAAAACTGAATGATATATTTTAAAGGGTACAGAACAATAACAGAGACATGAATCTGAAATACATCTTATGTTGCAATAAAAGTAAATGTTATTATAATAAATACGAAACTCCCTGATAGATATTTATGAAATAGGAAGAAAGGCCCAAGTTTCCTAAAATTTAAGCTCTAGTAGTAAGAGCACATAGTGTTCTATCCAATTATGTTCTCTGCTCAAATTCCAGATGCCTCTCTATTTGGGAAACATTTTATGCCCAGGTCACATTCCAGTGTTTAACTAAGTTTACAGTCACTCCCTTTTCTTCAAATACTTGAGAGCTTTTTGTTTCTGCATGTTCTGAAGTGTCATCATTTATTGCCACAGGCACAATGGCTATATTTAACTAATAATGACAGCAGTTGTCATTAGATTTTAAACTCACTAACACTAGGCTGACATATTATTTGAAGTATGTCTTAATACTAAATTTGATTAAAATTACAAACATCCCACCTTCTCTGCCAATCAACATAATTCATCCCCTCGCCCTGACCTTTTCTATGAACTCTTAGGGAAAATAGATCATGGCATTAGAGTCCATTTATACTAAAAAAAGGCCCCAGATTGTGAAAGGACTTCTATATTCCTTTCACAAAACACAAATAAAAGTTTAAGTTCATTGAAGAATGATCAATGATTTTCATTATTTTTTTGCGTGATAGTAATGTGAAATGTAGAATTTACTTTACAAAAATCATGTTGTAATTCCTTTCAAAAAATGAAGTTACTTTGAGAAAAAATTGAAAGTATGCAAATGACTAGCAGTTAAAACTGCTAACATACGTAACTGAACTGGGAATCAATACTAAAAACTGTGCAAAAATTCCTATGATTATACTTGAGCACCCCCGAAGCAAAGAAAATTGTTTGAAGAAATAAAAAACTTGGTGTTGGAAGAGTTGAAAAGAAGTAATTAACATTTGTTCATGCAATTTCATATCAATCCTTACCTTATTTACACTCAAATAAACATAAAATTATTTGGGGATTAAATAGGTGTAAATGCCAAACAGAATAAACAAGACAAGCCCTAAAGAGACTGCAGCAAAATTGCAGAAAGATAGACATTTACAGGGACTGGATGAAATGTTAAAGCTCTTTGGCTTTTTGGCTGCCAGTCCCACGTTCAGTTGATGTGTTGATAGTTCACAATGCAAACAATATTCTTCCATTCGGCAGAGAAAAGAGGGAGAATACCTCTTAGCCACCAGTGCTCCATTTTTATCTTATTATCTTTATCTTATCCATATTCCTCTCAATTTTTCCCTTGAACTTATGTCCACTGGATCTAGAAAGATAATGGTTGGAATACTCTCTGTCTTGTCCAGGATTTGAATTAATTTCTCCATTTGGCACGGCTGCTAATCATTTTTGTTTTAGGGTGGTTTTATATCAGGCATCAGAGATGTAGTCATAAATTATTTTAAACAGACTCATACTGCAATTTATAGATGAGTAGGATTACAGGTCTCAGTGTTTTGCATTTCTTGAAGAAAGTTTCATTTAAACACTCTGGCTGGGTGCAAACAAAGGGAGCAGAGAAAGGCTCTACAGGCCAAGATCATCATCTGTTGCCATGTGAAGGGTAGGGAAAAACATTCCTACAACTACTGGCTCTTTGTACTCGTAAGGTTGTATGAGAATTTACCCTGGATTTGTCTTCTGGGAAACAAAGAAGGAGGTGTTGGGGAGGTGTTAGCACACGTGCAAGTCCCAATCAAATAAGCTGTATTTCTAACATTTAATTTACACTGGTTTGGCTGTACCTTACTGTTTCCATGTTCTATTATTCTGAGTACAATTTTAAGCCATATTTGGAAAGTATATTTCCAGTCTAGAAAGTAGCATTTTTCTTTATTATTATTATTATTATTATTATTATTATTATTATTATTATTACAAAATTTTATTGCAGACTTCTTTATCAAGATTATATTCCTATGGATGTAGATATCGTAAAAATGTACAGAAAGACACCCTGTCAAATCCAGAAATCTTACAGCCTGAGCCTAAGGCAGAAGTTTGTGAAGGAAGTTAAGTTCTCTGCATTTAAATTCAGGTGGATTCTGGGAAGGGCATCAGAGTTCTGCATTCCCTCAAAATAAAGTACTGACGCCTAACTAATTAATACATCTTCCTCTTTGCTGCCCTAAACCAACGTAGAATATGAAGCAGAGCTTTTCAAGAGAGTAAAAGGGTAAGAAATAGGGCATTTTGTTTATATATATATATATGTATATATATATATATATGTATATATACACACACACGTGGAATGTAGTAGATACTATCATTTTATACAATCAGTTGAAAACGTGGAAGCTACGTGTAAAGGGTTTAGTCATTTCTGTTTAGCAGCACATTATAATGGGTGTTCGCTGGTTATCTAAAAAATTCTTATTCTATACTTAATCTTATGCTTATGTAATTTTTGAATTATAGCTTTTTAATTGTAAAGAAGTTCCCAAGGTATTGTTAAAAAAATATCCCTTCTGGTGATGTTTTTTACCCTGACCAACTTGCCTTATGTGCTTGTATGTGTGCAACTTTGACTGTCAGTTTACATCCATTGAAGTTTTAATGTTTACTCCTTAAAGCCTATTGCCTTCTCCCAGAAATCCAATCATCATGGTGGAAAATGTCTTTGTAAATCAGAAACATCACTGAGCTAAAGCTCATTACATCTTGTATCTCTTTGACAAACTAGCAAAATTAATGGCCAGGAGAGTGAAGCCAAAGATGAGGAAAGAAAGTTAAATAATCAGTTCTGTTTTGATATATGATCATTCAAGGGAAAACTTCTACATCTTACAACACATTTCTATTGTAGATATCAAGATCTTCAACCTATAAGAAGGATAATCCCATAATATATGATTATTTACATATTGCTGCATATTTTATAAATATTTGTCATGCATATTACTTTTTCAGATCAAAATCTCAATATATATTCACTGAAATAATAACATATAACACAGTCATTATGGAAAAATTTGTACTAAAATATACTAATTTCAAGTTCAAAGAGAAGATTCATTTTTTTCTGAAAAATAAAATGTGACAACTTTAATTTGTATTTGCTTAATTTGAGAAAAAGCCCTACAGTACTTAGAGTGCTGCTTGGAATTTACACATTTCCAAATTCATCAACGGTTAAAATCCATCATTTCACTAACACTTACCCCTTGCAGAAATTATGTCCCATTTTAAATGTAGTCACACTTTCAAGCAAGATCAAGGTAAATGGCGAACACAAAAACTGAAAAATTGCTGAATGGAACATGGAGAGCACAAGAAGCTGGTTTTTTCCACAATAGCATGACTGATATGCACAATTTTTTTATGAAGGAGTGGCAGCCAATTGATTATTTTACTCAGCAAGTTTTCTAAAGTCACTGCAATTAAAGTCAATAGAAATAAATTAGTATTAGTCGAAAAAAATTGTAATTAATGAAAGAAGTATGGAGGGGACACCTGAAATTCAATTGTAAAGAAGTGTGGAGGTACAATCAAAGCTGGCAGGAGAAACACGAGGTATTAAAATACGCACTGTATTTTGAAATTCAGTAACTGCTAAATATATATGTCTGCAAACAAACACTGAAGTGTGTGTTCTCCCATAATTTCCAAGGGATAATTAATTAATTACAACCATTGACCATCACCAAATGACACGCAGGAAATACACACTATAGAGAATCAGCTCTTTGGTACAGTTCTGCACCACACTAGTTCCACAACTGTCCCCCCAAAAATAGGTTTCAAATGCTTGAAAGCTGATACATTTTTGTTTGCTAAACTCTTGTTGGGATGGCACCCTATAACTGATATGTCACATGTATTTATTATAAATATTATAAATATTAAATTATATTAGAAGAAACAAAGACTTTCAATTTTTATCCCCGATCATGCAATTTTTCACTGTATGTTTGAACACTTATTCACTTAATCAAAATCTCAAGTTAAATTTTAGTATGTCAGAAAGATGAGAAGATTAATGAATCCCAAAAAACCAAAACATCAACATCACCGGGAATTATACTTCATCCAGGTATTAATGGCACTTGAAGCCATGAAAGTATATTCAAGATGATACTGTTCTGCCAAACTTTGGGATTTACACAGTATTTGAAATACAGCTTTCTACAAAGGTGTTGGCCTTGCAAGTATTTATATTTAACTACACATGTAAAAAGTCTGTCTGATTTCCATGGCATCTCTTGCACAAATTTGAAAGGGCTTTACACTATATCACTGAACTTCCATCCCCATGTAAAAAAAAAAAATTGCTGCTGACATTTGACCTTGTTATCTGTGTGTTGGGGACTCAAATGCAGCCATCAGTATGTTTATAGAGACCAGTCACACTGCTCTGTGCTCTCTGCCCAGGCTTGGGCTAGAGAAAGAAAATATAAAATATGTACTATCTGTCTCTCTACGTCTCAAAAACCTTTCTTTGATATAGTGTAGCTTTTTTTATATCTGTACATTCATTATATGTATAAATAATTTTTATAAGCAAAAAAAGATACTATGGATGTTTTACAGAAAATTTATAAATGTTTTTAACATCAGTTCTGATTTTTGAGCACACAGAATTCTACGCCATGAACTGTCATTTTCAGTTCTATTAAACTTGTAAACAGGGGTGTTAAAAGGCCTATTTTCTAGTGTTGGTGGCTTTTCTACTTATAGCAGTGACTTTTTGCTGTTATACTTACCCTTTTAATGGACACACAATATGTTACTCTGTGCCCAAGCTCACCTACTCTTTCTTTTCTCAAAAGACAAGGCACATCTGCCACCTGCTCTAGTCTGTGTCCCAGCAACAACTGTCGAGCAGCAAAAAGATTGATTATCAGTCAAAAACCATTCAACAACACCAGATTTTGGTAGGTTAAGCTTGCTGATCCAGCAAGAGATGGTGTGAAATTTTCAGCAATGTGTGCCAACATTTTGGTGCTAAAAGAACAGCAGTACGTGTCACAATGAAACACAGCCAAAGATACGCAGACAAAGCACAGAAGTTCTTGTTCTGAACTTGGCTTGCAAGTGGAAAATGAGAGAAAGAAAAAAAGGCTCGTTTAATGACTTTGAAAATCTATCAAAACACTCAAGTCATATGCATGGAGAAACTAGAATACATGTTCCAGTGAAGACTTTGTGACAAACAGCAGCACTCCTGCAAAAATCCTGCAATGATAGGATTGTGTAAATGATTCATACAGCACAAATAGCAGATTATCACACACTTGTGCAAGAATAAAAACAGTGATCTGTGCCTTTCTCTGCATATACAGACTATTAATTACAGTCATTCTAGTGATTTGCATCACCTGAATCGGACTCAGAATAATTTTTTTTATCAAGAGCAGATTATAATGTATTAAATTGATTATGTAAGACACACACTTACTAACATAAGTTTCCTTTGTAAACACCTCCATTAATATGTAAAGAAGCCTTTAATTACTGGACTCACACCATAAAGGCTCTATTAATTAATATTAGATGTTTCTGTTTAGAGAGAGAGAGCTATAAAGCAGTGATATTTTTAGTCAGACAGTGATGAGTACAATAGAGGCATTGTCTTGAAATGCATTTGTAGCATTAACAATCTCTAGAAGAATTAGTGAGAAATCATTTGAATATTTTGAAATTTGGAATAAATCATTTAACACTAAAATATGTCCCCTAATACGTTGCAAGATAAGAAATGCTATTTAAAAGCTATGCAGAAAAATAAAACCAAAGACTTGTTTCAAAAGACTGTACATAAGAAAAAAACCTGCCCCAAAGTGCAAAGAAATCTATATATAACATACATACAGTATACATACAAAATATGCAAACTATGTGAATTATTTTCTTTTGTTTTTCCTTGCAATCCCTAACTTTCTAAAAAACCTACCACAGAATTTGCTACTACAAGATTATAAAAAATTGAATGTTTCATGTTATGTTAAACAATTGATCTTATTTACACTTCTCATTTGAATTGTACACTGGAACTGTAGATTCCTACCTACATATACACCATCTTGACAATAATTTTGCTTTTCAGAAAATTAAAGATTATATTAATTAAAAGTTCTTTATCACAAATATTGGTTGAACTAATAGTTTGATAAAATTCGCAAGCGGTGTCTTCAAGTTGATACTGAACCCAGCTTCAGCTACAGCTACAAAATGCTGCCACAAATTTACAGCAGTAATCTCAAAAGGTACTTCGTGATCTGAAAATGACAGTGCAAGCATTTACAGTAATATCTAAACTGCAGAGGAATCAGAAATATTTTTCACCACTCTTAAAAACTAAAACATAATTACCATTTTGGTAGAGAATGGGAAGGAGCAAGGAAAAATTTTGGTAATGCTCTCACCAAACATTCTAAAATTTAGAAAGCATAAGAAAGTAGATATTCCATATTGCCATGTTAAACTTGAAAGAAAAAAACTTAAACTATGGTATTAATTAATCCAATCTTACATTCTGGATTATTTTTGCTAATGGAATAAACCTAATTAATTATGTCTGTTTGATGTCACTGAAACTAAACAGTAAATTCAATAATCTCTTTACATTTTCACCATTTAACCTCCTGCAGGCTCCCTAATGTCTATTCAGATCTATATTAAATTAAGTACCAATGCTAATGAAGGGCAATAAATGTGGCTGTCAGTAGATTTTTCTTTCATTAAGCACATTATCCTCTTACTGAGCTGCAAATGAGTAAACATTAGTTTTGTTAAACCATGCAAAAAGGCAGGATGAAAATAATTTTTAATCACACCCCTTAAGCCATTTGCTGGGGGCTCTCAGCTCTGGTTCCGGGTTTTTACCTTCTGTTTTTTTGAATGGACACAGAAAGGTTTCTCATCATCATGGGGTCTGTTCTTGGTTCTGGTGCCTCGGCGCAGCCTGCCAAGAGCTCGCGTTGTGCAGCCATGTTCAGAGGCAGCTTCTCAGAGCATCCTCCAGCAGCCAAATCAGGGCAAGGGTAAGGAATACTGATTGAAAACACAGTTGTTTCATCAGCAATACTGAGTCAGAGCAAATAAAACTGGAAATAAAATAATCCGCTCTCATTTGATTTACCAATCGTATCAACTGCGCTAAGTAATTTAGTATTTTATTCCTTATTGCTAGAAATCATAGGATGAGAAAAACACAGGATCTTAAAAAGCTTGGTGTAAATGTATTGTGCTCATGCCTTTTAATGTCAAATAATGTTGTACTTTATTCTGTAACTTATTTTGCTTATCATTCACAAGTATTTTTAAAAAGTTGCACATTTTAGAAATGCTGTACAAAGGATGAAACGTTTCATATTAGCTTAATTTAAAGTAAAAGAGGACTTACATTAGATTTTGAAGCAAAAGCTACAGAGAAACTTTATGCTTGAAAAATTTATATTAGAGGTTACTGGCTTAATTAAGGACATAGAAATTTTAGAAAAAGATCTTACGCCACTTTTGTAAGCTCTGACTTTGATTTTGTTTGGCTGCTGTTTAATAACTGGATATTTCATATGCCTTGTGGATATGCCAGAGTTTTTAAAGAGAGAGCACAGTTAATTCTGCTGAAAAAAAGTGTCCAGTTTTGGGTATTAAAGAAACAACCCAATCTTTTTAACTTTTTTTTGAACTTTTATAACAATCGTGTGAAAAGACAATCTGAACATATGGTCATAACAATTCTCCACAGCATAAGAATTATTTCACAGCACCTAAAATGTAAATATAGAAAATAGAGAGAAATTGAACTCTTCTAAACAAAATACACTTAACCTGTCCCCAACTAAGTTTATTCAGAACTTCTAAAATACTGGAAAGTAGTTGCTATGGATTCCTTTTATGAAATGTGTTAAGAACATCACAAGAAAATAAATCACCTAATTTATTTTTCAAAACTTACTAGCTCAAATAAATATAGGGGAAAAAATTAGATTCTGAGAAAACTCGTAATTAATGAGTGTTTTCAGTGCATAATATGTAGGTTATTGCTTCTAGTTTAAAAAGTAAGAACTGGTGACAGTCTTTTCTCAGGCAAAATTTCAATCAAATTGACAGAAATTATGCCTGTACAGTGACTGCAGTGTGGGGCTTATTGTTAATTGTTTCTGTTTCCCAGATAGTAAAAAATATTTAATACAGCTGCCAGAAGAAAATTAAATAAACTAATAATCAATTTTAAAACATCACAATACTATTTTAAAATGCTTCTATAACACTCTCTGCATCATAACACAGTAAGACTATTTTTAAAAAGAAAAAAAAAGGAAAGGAAAGCAGATTTATAACAAAATGTCATACTTCAGCAAGAACATTTGTCACACATAATCTCTCTCCCTATCTTCAACAAGAGGTTCCCATGCACAGCTCAAAACTGTTTTGAGGCCAAAGATGTGAATTCCTCTCCCTTAAAAAACTTTGGAAATTTTCCCATTCCTTTAAATTAGCACTGGACTGATACGTCACTTAAACCATAATAACATATGGGTAATCCCACATATTTTCAAATTTCCACATTTCTTGAATGGCAAAATGAACACATAAAAATCCCAGATAATTTTTTCCTCTTTTTAGAATTTCCAAAGCAAGTCATGCTATTAAATCAACATAGCTAATTCAGTGCTGAGTACAAAACCGTTTAAGAAAGTCAGAATGTGTCCCCTTGAAAAGTAACCATATATGCCCCTCATGCACAACTATATAAATATACACGGCTTATTATACAAAATCAGCAATTACACAGACTTTAAGGTTTTAGGAAAAGCACTTTCAGAAAATAGTTACAAAATAGAAAATTAGAGCCATTTAGATTCTATTAGAGATCCCAAATCGAGGGATATCATGATAACTGTAATTATCAAACTTTAACTCAGTTTACAACTGTTTCCTTCCTCAAAAGAGAGACACTAACAACATTAACTTTTTGATGAGGACATCTAAGTTAAACATATGATAGTACACTTTAGTTCACCTAGTCTTCTCCTTAATCACCTTTATGGTACATTGCAAAATCCAATTGCTCTTTTGGATTTTCCAGACAGACAGACAGAATCAATTCATTTTAGATTAATTATGGAGAATCACATTCTTCTTTAGAAGGGTCAACTTGTTGGATACTACCTATCTTTTGTTAAGTCTTAAAAATTTGTAAAGCAAACTGGGATGCCTGATTCATTGTAATTTTGTCTTCCAGAAATGTTTGATTGGAATCAATAAGGTTTTGAAAGCTATTTACTCGGATACATTTCTAGGTCAAGAAATCTTAATAAAAATTAGAGAGATCTGTTTTGGAATATCAATTGAATCACCATTGCAAGGTGACTGAACTGCAGCACCCTTGATTAAAAGCAGCAGAGAAGAGCTTTGATTACCTTAGTTGACCTGTGGGAACACTTTCAGCTCTGTTTCTCTTGGATGCTGATATAAGAGAGAAATTGTCTGTACTACTTGATTTGTAGCTGTCTATACATCTGATGCTCCATCACAGCTCTGAACTGATTTTGTTTGATGTGTAGAACAATGTTGAAGTCTTGATCTTCTCGATACCATTGCTGACTGCAGGCGAGTGTTGTGGGCAAAGAGGAGCTGTTTAGAGCTTTGCTTTCCTTCAATATTTCCTTCAGAGGTTTTTCACATAGGGAGGGAAATACTTAATGAAATAAAAATATGGTAAATAGAGTTAAAATTTTATCTTTTTGCTCTGGTCTTTCAACTACTGTAAATTAGTATTAATTTACAGTGCAGGGTTCAGAAACGCCTGCAACATCTTAATTGAAACTGCAAAACATCTTATGAATCTGTGTTAAAACTTTCATCCTGATTCTTATTTCTGCAAACGTTATTTCAGAATTCAGCTCAATTAATCTTGACACAAGCTGGGATAGGAAGGGCAATGCACAAAGTGCTGTAGGACAGGATTAGGATGAAGTACAGCAGATAGCTATGCTATGCTATGCTGCACTAGCCCATAGCTTGTGCTAGCCTTCCTTGTACTAAATGAACATTGAATTATCTCATAAAATAGAAAAGAAAGAATTTATTTGCATGAAGACATTAAAAATAATGATAATAAAAGCCTCCAACTTTCCATTTGGGGTTACTATTAATGACACAAAATTACTTTATACCACAGGCCAAAAGCCTAGATGTAACATTCACCTATATGAAGATCAAGCAATCCAATTTTATCCAGTCTTTGCAAGATCCAAATCAGCACTAGTGTAACTGTGCCAAGAGCAGTATTAGAGATCAAGACAAACAAAGAAACAAATTGGATGAGATCAAGCCCTCACTGTCCTTTCATTTTCAAGTTATTCTTAAATATCAGAATATTCCCATTACAAATTACAAAAATGATGTCACAGAAAAAGGGAACTTCATAATTTGTCCACATGGATTGCAGTATTTCTACCTAGGAAATCCTTAAACTAATATACTTCTCAGGAATATTAAATATTGGTGTTCAACTGAATAAAAATAATTTTGATATTATGAGATCTGAGCACACTACATGTGTTTGCATTCTGACTAGGGACAGCAAGAGGACATTATTTTTTGAAAATACTCTTTTCTTTAAAAGACCATTTTGTTACCCATCTCAAAAGCAGAAAATAACTACAAAACCAGAAACAATTTTATTTATACAATAAAAATCGCCATTATTTACTCTGTAGATAACACCCTTTCTAGCAGATAAAATCCTTACTTACCACTCAGGAAGGACCTTGATAGAATATTAACAGTACTGTCAACATTAACTAGAAATGATCTTGCTTGTATGGCAATTAAAGCACTATGTAAGAGGTCTGGTGCAGCAAAGGGCTACTACTTCCCAACAATATATAAGGCTGTGAAACTTCCTGATACTAGATCACACTACACAAGGAAAATATTTACAGGACTTCGACTTTTACTGTCCTCCACTCCTTGTCCACCTTTTCCTTACAATTGCCCCCATTATAACAACTGTTTATACACACAGGGTATGTAAACCTTAGGGTACTTGTGCACACATTCCAATTCCTTAACCGAGGTGGTTTCAGACAGAAGACTCAAGCATGCAATCACCAAGAGTAATCTCTGCTCTTTCACAGTTTGAGAAAACTCACATTTAGATGTAACTCTGGTGCCTCATCCTTCTAGAGATTAAACACCATTAACTGAATGTCTTAATACGTGGAAACTGCTTAAAAGGGTCAATTTGAAATTGCATTCACTGACTCACTGGTCAGGAGAAAGAAGTATGATGCTCCATATTAAAGGGAAATTTTGCTAGCTGCTGACACCTAGATTTACAGCACAAGTAAATATATCTGGCTAGAGATACAGAGAGAAAAGATTTTGAAAACAGAACTTTACACAGGAAAAGAAATGAAAATAACTAAAAACCTAAAAAGCTCTCACAAAAATTCCCATATAAACACTATTAAACTGTGGTTTATTCATGGCCAAAACACTGAGGTCTTTTTGTGCTTATTACGATAGGAGCTTTTTCTTTCAGTTAGGTCTACATGCTGAAATTCAAAATTTCTATTCTTCTGCTCCTGTGCAATTTTCTAATAATTCATTGTCATCTAACTAAAGCATGTCTCCATATTTCTTTTTAAATAGACAGCAACAGTACACTAAAAAGAAAGAAATAAATGGTCCATACAGTTTTCTATTAGCACATGGCTAATATTTTTCTTTGCTGAGTTAAAAATACAGTTACTTTAACAGAAGGTGGTTCAGTAACAGCAATGCAGGTCAAAGTTACCACACAGTTTGGGATGTGAATTCAACAGCGGGATAATGACAGTTGCCAAGGATTTGTGCTTGCTGTCGCTTGCTACCAGTGTTGCCTGTCAAATTGTCACTTTTTCTCATACAGAAGCCATGGAATTTTTTATGGATAGCAATTACTTACAATATACAATGAAGTACATCAGATGTAACAACCACCCTTTAGCCCTTCATTATTTGGTCGTCTCTTTGTTATTTCTAGTCATCCATTTTCACCTAAATTATTTATTTATACTGCATATTTGACAAGCATATATTCTTTGCTTTATTTTATTTCAGTAGTTGTTCAAAAGATATAGTGATTTATTTCAATGTTCTCCTATTTAAATTTACCTTATTTTTATTCTTGTAAGCACTGTCTAAACAGCTAAGGCATTTTGTTTATCTATCAAAGGTATTAAAAATTAAAATAATGGCAATATAAGATCTTAACCATGATGGAGGGATCAAGTAAATCCTATATTTCTCCATAATTTGTTTGCATATTTATTTTTCTCCATCTGTCAAATGCATTTGCATCTACAATATTGTTGCACTATGTGCATGTGTGCTCCAGAAAACCACATTAATATATCTTTATATTGATAGATGAGCACAGGATGTTTAATTTATTATGGTCCTGAAACATTTTCTGGTACAGGCCTGCATTAACATCATCATCATATGAAAATTCTAAATTTCATTTTATTATACAAGAAACCCACAAAATACATGATTTACATGTTAAAAACCAAAGCCTTATAGTTTATTAAATTTAATGTTTGTAAAACTGCCTTCAAAATAACTCACCTGACAAAGGACAGCTTTACACACATAATCTGTATCATTTTGAGGAGTACCTTCTTCAACAAACTAAACTGATCTCACACAGCAGTAGAAAGAAGAGACGATTATTTTTCTTTCATTAAAAATTTAAAAACCCACCAGATCTTCTACTTTTCTCCTAATGCTCTTTCCAGTTACAGGCTATCATGGAACTACAATCCATTCTAAATGAGTACATGCTGAGTAATAACCTAATAAGTCCAGGCTGTCTGTGAAACTCATGTCCCACTAAAATTATTGGGAATTTTGCCAAAGGCTTGAATGAAAATCTTCTCCTGCATCTCTGAGTTGATGAATAGAAAGAAACTGTTCCTCCTTTCTCTGTCACTTCTCCTCTGAAACCCTGGCATCCCACAGATCTCTGGCTATGAAAGTTTTCCTCCAGTATGCTTAAGAAAAGAAAAGAAATGAGACTGCTCAGGGAGGCAAGTGGTGCTTAGCACAGAAGAGAGTGTTTGAACTGTTCTTGGTTATTGCAGTAATCTGAGATCATTTGCTATCTCTTCTGAATTAACCAAGAAACTACTCAGCACCCAATGAATCTCTCCTGTCTCCCACCTGAGTGCCAGAGAAATGGATCATCTTCCAGTGCCTGGAACAAGCAAAAATTACTCTTTACCGGAGGAACGAAGTTGACACACTATGGAAAAGAGATTAGGGTGAAAAAATGAGAACATGCAAGTCCTTGACCAAAATAAATGCTCCCAAAGAAACTGACAATGGTGGTATCATAGCAGATTTTGCCAGCTGGGTAGGTAAGGAGCTGGGGGGGAAAAGATATAAAAGTTTGAAGTGTCACTTATAGCAGCGCGGTTAAAGTGCAAGGCTGCCATCTGCTCCCAGGCTACTCTATGAGGCTGGGAAACAAGGGGAGCAGCCCCTTGGGATGTGGGATGGCTGAAAGAGCCCCGGCTCATCCCGCTGCCGACTTCGGCTGCTGGGCTCAGGGCCAGCTCTGCTTCCCTGCGGGAGCTGCCAGGCAGGGACAGCTCTGGGGGCAGCGCGTCGGGCCAGACCCTCCTGAGGGAGCTGCCGGGATCCGGGGATCTGCCCTGCCCTGGCACAGCCCCATCCCTGCTCCAGCCCCTGCAGGATCTGCCCTGGCAAAGCCCCATCCCTGTCCCTCTCAGGACACACCAGGATCACTCCCCTTCAACAAGTGCTATATCTTGTCGTTTCTAATGGGTCGTATACTTTCTTTGTTCCAAAAATATCTTCAGCTCTCCTGACTGGAACCAATTATTAACACAATGGCTGGTGCTGTTTGCTCTTTGACCAAAAAGGAAGAACTTGTATGAAGAGACAAAGAAACGTGAGAAGACAAAATTGTTTTAGATTCCAAGACCATGAAAACAGCTGCAGATGGATCTGGAATGAAAGATTTACACTGTTCATAGCTAAAATTTTAGATAAAGATGGAAGTCGAAAATCAGCATATCAGTAGGGTTTTGAGATATTTTTCCCTTTACTTAAGTGAAACTGAGGGTACATCAAACAGAGAAAGTATAAAATTATATTAAACATTCTACATCTCTTCATCCTTATTCTGAGACTGATGCTAACAAAATATTCGCTCAATTGCATTTTTTCAATTTATCACACAGCAACAAACTGAAGTTCTTTGACAAATTACATGAGTGAAAAGTTGCAATGACTTTACTCATATCTTTTTTTGCTAATGTAGTCTGTGCATCCATGTGGCACAAAAACATTTGCAAAGTTTAGAGCTCATCACTTTTTTGTGATGATGCATATGCCAGATGGCATTTTTCCTGAGCCCTTATTAGACTTCTGTTTTTTGCCATTTCCTGTTTAGAAGTACAAAAGGTTGTAACTAAAATGAAAGCACAAGCTTTTTGTTAATTCTTAAGACTGATGATTAAATATTGATTTTTAAAAAATGAACTACTCTTGTATAATTTTCTCTACAGATTTTGAGATCATGGTGGGATTCAGACAGTTTTATTTGGAATCTCTCTATACTTTGCATTTTTCTCTTTTCTGGAGTAGCAAGATTTGAAAATGAAAGGAAAATTTGTAGGCTATAAATTGAGAAATTACACTCTCTGTAGGCTTAGATTAATCTGATTATCTGTACATAAAATCAGATCAGAAATGCCTGAAATCAAGTAATACAGATTTTCAATAAATCCATCTCTTCTCTTTTTGTCTTCTCCCTGCTGCCCTCCATCTCCTCTGCCCCTTGAAATGGAACTGCTGCTGTGTTTCAGAAGTTGTTTCTACAAAGACATCACCAGATATCAGGAACTTTGTAATTATCTTATTTCCTTTAATAGGAAGGGGGTTTCTTGTTGGTTTTTTTTTTTTTTTTGGTTGGTTGGTTGGTTGGTTTTGGTTTTTTTGTTTGTTTTTTTTTAATTTAGGAGAAAACATGTTTGCAATAGACCTTCAGAAAAAAGGGCTTCAGTTCAGGTCAGAATTTATGTAAACCTATGACAGATCACTGGCTTTTGGACATACATAGAGTCTAATATATTACCTATAATTGATTGATACAGACTGGTCACTTGAGAAACTCTTAAATTATTCTTTTTTATGCATGAGATCTGCCATCTGATGAGCAAGTTGCCTGTGAGAGGGAAACTTTCATGGTGTTACTGCAAAAACTCTGTTCACAAAATCTTACAAAGTAGGTTCCTAAAGTGAGTGGTCATTTTAATATTGCATGAAGATCAACATTTGAATATATTCTTTATTTTAATGGAAAGAAACAACATACAATCCCCCCAGTTAGCTGCACTATTTTTCAGAAACCTGGCAAATGGGTTGATACCTGTAACAGCTTAGCAATCACAGTTACCAGTGAGATGAACAGCAGCAGTAAATGGCAAAGCAAGCCCAAAGCTGCTTTAAATCTTCCAGTTTAAGAGATTTATGCACATACTTACACAGTTGTTTAATGTAAAGCATGCCAATGTGTCCATTACTGCAGAGCAAATAAATTTGTTTCTTGGCAGGGCTGAAGCCCTATTGTGCATTTCTTAAATGAATGTTTTCACTTAAAGTATATATTATTATCTTCAGTTGACACAATGCAGACATACCACCATGACATTTAGATCAGCATGACCAACTTTAAACATTCTATTCCCTGAAAACAGCTACAAAATCTTTTGGTCCTATAAACTGATTCATTGGACTAGTTACGCAAATTGGTGGCTGTTTCATTGCCCTCCCAAATTTCTTGAATTAGTCTTTCTTCTAGATCTTTTGTTAAATAGTTTGACTTGGTTTTTTGCTGGCTGGATTTTGTTAATGGTATTTCTGTGCAGTGTTGTCGCTGTTGAGCCACTAGCAGAGAGAAGAAGACCAGCCTCAGTGTGGCATAAAAGATCTGTATTTTATTATTTAGTTCCAACTCATATAGACTTTCCAAAGGTCACTCAGATTGGTCAGTCCGAAACCTCCCCCTAGGCCCATTGGCCAGGCCCGAACTGCGCACATCTCGAGAAACTGTTTTAACATCCAAACTTTATCTTTGTTTATAAAACACAAGAAAAGAGAGAAAGAATTCTCACGGGAAAGGTCTGTGCTAGCCACACAGTGTCAAGCAGAATTGGCTCTGAACTTGCCTGAAATATCAATGGAAAAGATCCCCCCCACCAATCACCATTAAGGTAAAAATAAGGTAACAAACTAGAGCAGAGTAATTCTGTGAGCCAAAAGAAAAGCCAACTGTACTGCTGAAGTATAATTTTAATATTGGACTAGATGCAGGATCAGTTATAAAAGATCAGGAAAAATGCCAATTTTATTAAGCAACTTTAATTTCCATTGGACTGGCTTGATATCCTTGATATGAATATTATTCTACTTTTATACATCTTAACCTTTAAAGACACACTGGCGAAATTCATTATCTCGAAGCAGCTTTGTTTATCATGTGCTTAGTTTTATGAAGTTAGCATTCAATTTGATGTTGAAGTAATTCGGTCTACTGTCTCAGTGGCATCAGAATGGTCAGGCTTGGTCCCCTCTTTCTTCTCTTTCCCCTTGTCCTGGACAAATTCTCTAGCCACCTTCTCTGTGCTGACACTGACACATGACAAATCTGTTGAGCAGAGCTAGATCATCAGGAAATTATAAAGTTTTTGGCAGAATTAGATTTTTGTTCCTTTATCTTCATGAGGGATTTCACTGTGTGGTCACACCAAAGGTGGTGTTGACGTAAGGGCAGCAAGAGTACATGACTGAAGCAAGTGAAGGAGGAATGGCAGAAGAATTTTGCCACTTCCAGTGGCACCTGGTTATTATATCAGCACAGATCTATCTTCAAACTACACATTTCAGTTCAAACTGTAGGGACAAAACTTTTCCTTAAGGTAAGACTGAAAAATATATGTAATGTAGAAATATATAATGAAGTGGTTTTTGAGGTAGAGCAACTATATTGTTCCCTGTAATACTAAAAGGACTTTACTACTTGTTGCTGTACTTGGAAAGTACTTTAGTCTTTAAAAGAATTCACATGATGGAAAAATGTTAATCAAAATAATGATAAATTATAAACTGTATCTCTAAAGTAAATAAGCAAAAAGCCAATTAGCCCAGTGCTTTTCTTCAACAAACATGTGGAAACATACCCAATTATTTTGGAAAGCACCAATTAAAATAAAATGAATAAGCTAAATACCAGAACTAAATACTTCATTTTATAATTACTTTTCTCAAGAAGCAGGCTTTAAAATAAACTGTGAAATACTGTCAATCTGTCATGCTTGCAAGCTTTAGTGACACCACAGTTGTTGCTCTCTTGCCTTCGTGTATATTGCACTTTGCATTAGCAAGTAACCAAAGCGACACTAAACAGACCCATTTCTGATAAGGGTATTCAAACATCTGAATATTTGGTTAAACATATCAGAATAAAGATCAAGGTGTATCAAAAAAAGCAGTATTATTCAGTCTTTCCATTACAGGAATTTTTAAAAAGGAGAAATATGACATAAGGTGTCTCTCTGCACATGGTTAGCAGCATGTGACTACGCAGAATGTGAACATATGCACAAGAGGGAGAAGAAGAGGTCCTTTAGTTTGAAAAATCCATGTGCAATGCAGGCATAACTGCATTGTAATACTGAAAGAGTGGATGGGTATGAAAACTGTTCTGTGTTCTATGACAGACATGAAGAAAGGAAAGCCATAAAATGGGGCTCTCTGTTTTCAGAGTTGCAGAAGGATATTGAGAGCAATGTGCATCAGAGTAGTCCTTTCTTAGAATCTCACAGAGCACGATGCAATTAATTATTAATGAATCCTACTGAGCCTACATGACAAAACCAGGATTGAAATTACCAAATCTGAAAACAGTTACTGCACCATGTACTTGCACAGAACTGGGAAAAACCCAAGTTGACTTTTCTGTGTGTAAAATTGACACTTGGAGAGTTGGACATTGCCTTCAGACAGCATAAATAAGATTCCTTATGAGCAGTAAGGGCATGGTGGTACCAGCCTTGTTGTGCTACCTTTTCCATCTCCAAGAAATCAGTATGGGAATGAGGCCCTTTATAGCATGAGAACATCTCAAAGAAAATCCCATTATGATGAAAATGGGGATTAGAATATACCACACTGACAAAATGTGGTCAAGCAATGGTAGTTTACTGATGAATGAGACCCTCACTTTCAGACAACAGTGTGCTAGTAACTACAGATTGTTGAGCCACAACAGAACTTAATACATATATGAAAAATATACATCTTGGAGGATTTAGCACCTGGAGGTTTTCTCTACACTGGTGCTGCTTCTTTTTACCCTTTCATTCCACCACTGGTCATTATCAGAGATAGAAGGCTAAGTACATGTTTAACCCTGGCTTTGTGCTCATAGAAGAAACCAAATTGATACAGTAGATGGTTGTGAAGTTTGCCACCATGGGAAAACACTCCAACCCAATTCTTGCTAATACTGGAAGATAAAATACGATAATAATGTGAGTTTTCAAATGCAATTTGTTTAAATTATCAAGTTTGCAAAGTCAAGCATTGAAAATCAAAATGAAAATACAAATTTGCATTTGCAGTTTTTATTGGATTTCAAATACATGAATTCAGATAGACTTAGAAAAATAACAATTTCTTTTTATGATTCCTTCAATTCACTCACATCCCTGAGTCAAAAGGTGCAGGGAAATGTGGGGAAAAAATGAATTGTCTCATGGGTAAGGTGTGCTGCCCCAGATAAATGGGATATAATTCTTGTCTTTGTCTCAGAAGACTAAAGTGATATTGAATAAGTAATTTCAACCAAATTTTCCCAGAAAAAAATACAAACACTGGCCACATTGCCTAGATTCCTGATTTGGTGCACCTGTGATCTGTTTTTATAGTTTTTCCACTAATTGTAAATTAAGGTGATGCATTAAAAAAAAAGTACTGTAAATTATGGGAGTTTCATATTCTAGAGCTCAAGCGATATGTAAATATTTGTGGCAAAAACTTGGAGAGGAATAGGTAAAATCCAGGGTAAATATGGCAGGATAAAAAAGAGGTAAATAATCTGTCACAGGGCACAAGAGTAAAAGCCGTGCTTATCAATGCTAGCAAAGCAAGGAAAGGAAAGAGTATCTTTGTCTTTCCCTCAGTTAATGTATGCCTGGTTTAGACTGATTGACACTGTGCTTTAAAGACAAAAGCTAAGTCATGAAATCTTTCACATTATCATATTTGACTGAATTTTCCTCCATTGATTTTACTCCACCTGCAGTGCACTAGACAAGGTAATAATTTATGATAATTATATGAAAATATACAATTAATATTCATCACCTCTCATTTCTCATCACTTTAGATGATCAGTAATGCAGAGTAAAAATGCTGTCAGATTTCTAATTGCTTTGTAATGGGCTTGAAATAGGGAAATCGTTAAAGACAAACAATCTGTCACTTGTCTGTTACCTTAACTATCTATCACTTAAAAAAACCCTCATTAAATACATTGCTAATGAACGACAAAAGACTGTACTCAGTGTGCCCAGATGTACCTTTTTAAACAATATTGTAAATTGCTTAAATAATTCCCAAGACGTTTTCAATCATTTCTGTGGAAATTTAATGGAAAACATATATTTTCCGTGCATGTTACATCTCATTTGTTCACATCATTATGACATTTAGTCTATCATATGCACATCTCCTGGGAGACAAAACTTTTTCTTTTTACTGTTAACATATCTGATCCAATTAAAACAAGTTCTGGAAGAACTGAACATTCAGATCTCTGACCCTCTTCTCTTAAAAAAAAAAAAAAGGAAAAGTCCATTAAAAATTTAAAAATAATTTTATCTCTTCCAAGGATTTTTAGTATCTAGGTTAAAAAAGAATTCTGACTTTGTTCAAGTTGAACAAATTATTTTATCTCAATTGTTCCCAAGAGACAAATCTCACAATGTTCACTTCCACCACTCTTTTAAGTCACCTGTCTACTACAGCTCTGACAGAAAATTTCACTGGAAAAAAATTTTCCTCACTATACTGACTGAATAGCCAGGACAAAAACAGCACACCAGAATGTGTGCTGTGATACCCCATAGTGAAGTATTGTACTATTATTTGCCACATTAATTGCTGATAATAACTGTCACATTAAAACATTGAGAAAACGAAGACATAACAACTGCAAAAATTATTTAAGACATGACTTAAACATGATCAATCTCCTAAATTTAGCAAAACCCAATCAATATTCAGTGCTTATTTTTAATGCTGAAAGAGGTTTAGATTAGATATTATGAAGAAATTCTTCACTGTGAGGGAGGTGAGGTCTTGGCACAGAGAAGCTGTGGCTGCCCCAACCCTGGAAGTGTTTCAGAGCCAGGCTAAATGGGGCTATGAACAACCTGGTCCTGTGGAAGGTTCCCTCCTGCTCATGGCAGGAGGTTGGAATGAGGTGATCTTTACAGTCCTTTCCAACCCAAACCTTTCCAGGAGTCTCTACATAGTAATACAAACACCAAAAAAAAACCCCAAAAAACCAAACCAAACCAAACCAAACAAAAAAATCCAAAAAACCAAAATAGAACCAAAAACCCCCCAACTCACCAAAACAAAGCCAAAAAAAAAAAAAAAATCAAAACCAAACAAACAAGCAAACAAGAAAAAAAAACCCAACCAAACTTTACTACTCTAACCAAGACTTTGAAAAATAACAGTTCAGAAGTAAAAATGTAGTTAATAGTGAGAAAGTCTGGATGTTTCAGCTGGTCCATCCATTTGTACTCATCCTTGGTTGCAGTACACAGTATCCAGTTAAGTCTTTAAATAATTCTTTTGTAATTCTATGGCAACACAGCAAAATGTTATGTGACAGTTTCAAGAAAAGCATGTACTAAAACGTTAAATATTCTCAGAAAAATACCTGAAACCATCAGTCTACATCTAAATTATCTTAAACAAGAGAAAGAAACTTGGTACCATATTTAAGTGCCCAGCTCCTGTGAAATGAATAGCACCAATGCATGCTTACATAATTTGTTTAGGATAATTAAGGAAGTAGTGAAGCCTGGTTTCTTACAGATGTGTCTCATACCTCCATTCTGGGACAATGGTCCCAGGTCTTCATGACTGCCTGGTCTGTCTCCACTCGTCCTAGACTGTCATGGTGAGTTCTTCACACTTTCCTGTCACTTACCTATTCTTTTCTTTTTTTGCCTTTAGAAGGGTAAAAAGCAGCAAACCCCTGGCTATGTTGAGCTGTGTGCTGACTTACCAGCCATGAGCTGCCTAAATTTTCTACATGTACTGCTAATTTTCTATTTAACAACTCATTACAGATATACTGCCGCATACAATTGCTCACAATGTCTCAAACAATTCTGTGTTTAAAATACTGTATGAGTTGGCTTCAGGTACCAACCCTATCATGAGTTAAAATGGAAAAAACTGAATATGCAACACTTAAGAATTTTTGGCATAAAGGATAAACAATGGATATTGTATCCAGTCTTTAGGAGGATATTAAACATTTGCGGTCAAAGTGCATAAAGGGCAAACCACCAACCTGCTGTTGTGTAGAGACACTGACAAACAGCACAGACAAAACTCAGACTAATCAGATCTTGAGTAGTTTTGTATATTCGATGTTTTCCCACCCTTAGTCCTATACTTACCTAGGGAAGCAAGTGTTAAACTTTAAATAAGTTCTCCATGTTTATCAGTCAACCTCAGCTGTCCCACTCCCTTCCTTCACTGGTGGTTAATGGGAAAAACATGCCAGGAACACTCCCAGTTCTTTCTGACAATGTCTGTACAGCCCTGCCGCTGCTCTGCTTGAACAGTTCAAAGTGTCTGAAAAACGACAAGCAGTTGCTTTAATTGTAAGTATTTAATTCTAAAAATACTGTCAAAGCAAGTATGCTGTACATTTAAAAGTGTAGTGTGAACTGAGTTTGCCTGGGGTAATGTTTAGGGATTTTGCTAACTAGGTTTGCCTAAGATACCAAAAGCTGAAGTCTACAAAGTCTACAGCACCCACCTAAATTTTTTTTTTGTGTGTGTGTGTGTGTGTTTTGGTTTTGGATTGGGTGTGTGTGTGTGTGTGTGTGTGTGTGTGTTAAGGCTTTTTGTGGTTTCTAGTTTGTTTTTAATGAGCAAACACTTTTACATCATGAAAAGCCAGCTTCCAGAGCTTAATATTTTTCATCAAGAGGATGTTCTTCTTTCCCTTTAGGACAAGCGTCTTCCAGAAAGAAACCGGCGCCTTATTCCGCCCGCAAGGCCGAGAGCCCAGGCTGCCGAGCTCCGCCTGCGGAGCCGGGGGCGGAGGAACCCTGCAAAGGGAGCGGTGCGCCCGGGAGGAGGAGTCCCTGCGGGGAGAACGGCTGTGGGGCGGCCCGCGCAGCGAGCGAGGGGAAACGGGCTGGGCAGCGGTGCCTCCTCGGCCCG